>JARHVA010004926.1:1110000-1145000 GCA_037957365.1 Torreya grandis | reverse complement strand
CTAATTTTTATACTTCACCAAAACATAGAGAAACAAATTAAGGGGTGAGCAACCACTTTCATTCCCCTCTATTTTATATCTATCTAGAGGGCACTTATTATAGGTTTGAATCCATGGTGATGAAATTTGTATCACCAACCCTTAAAGATTAGGAAAGTGTGTGGGAATGAATTCCAAATCACATTACACCCTATAAAATAAAAATTATGTGGGAACACATAGGCACACAAAATTTATTTAACTACTTATTTTATTAGGTAAAACAAAAACACAAGAAAACAAAGAAATTTATAATATATTCAAAGCTTAAATATTAAACCAAGTCTTAGTCATACAAGTAAATAGGTTAGAAATATAATTTACATCTTTTCACTTATTTGTCCTACAAAAAAGTTGTTAGTGGTTTATAACAAATCAAAATTTCCTTTTACTCCAAAACCAGTTATGCATAGTGCAAATATTCATTTTTTTCAAAATTGCTTATAGAGAAGCAAAATTGCTACTAGCAGATCAAAACTATAGATAGGAAAAATACAATTTTATAGGTGGTTAGTGTATGGTAACCATGCAGTTAGTAGTCAAAATTACCTATGGCATATTCAGAATCAGTACTTCAAAGCTAAATCATAGAACAAGAGAAGTAATATTAAGGATTCTAAATAGACTAATGATTTTCTATACAAAATATAAAAAAGATCAATAATTATTTATAAAATAAATTTATATTAAATATTATTAGTTTAAGTTTATTTATCAAAATTATCTAAATCATAATCACTTATATTTATTCAAAATCACCTCTTGATATCAGGATCACTCTTTGATAGACGTGATATTGAGCCTAAATTTTTTTCTAAAAATATATTCAAAATATACAAGACTACTTACAAAATAGTAATGAATAAAAGACTAGACTAGTTACAAAAACAAAAATGTTTTCAAATAAAGAACAAAAACTAATTTTTATGAAAATAACAATTTTTGACTGTCTTCCATCAAAATCACTTATAGAACTTCATATTCCTTATATCAGTCAAAACCACTCTTTCTGAGAGGTGATTTTACATTCAATAAAATTTAAAATATATTTTAAAAAAATATTAAAACTATTTTTAAGATATGCTAAATAATATTAAATTAATTACAAAAAGTAGAATATTTACCACTAAAGATGAAAAACTAGATTTATATGAAAATAAGACTAATTATCTAACTATTGTCAAAACTACCTTTTAATATGTCAAAATAATAATTTAGGATCAAAATTACCAGTAGATATAAGTGATATTGCACAAGATACCCAAAAAATTGACTTTGGGGGTTAATGACCTTATTTGGGCAAAGTTTTCCTCTTTCTTGTAACCATATCATAGTTATATAAAGAGTAATGAAATTATTAGAGAACCAGATCACAAATTTTGTTAATTATATTATATGTAAATTAAAATGGTGATTATCAAGAGTAAGTTCACTAATAGAAATCAATATCATAGATAGGGATAATTGATTTTTTTAATCATAAAAGACCTAATTATTTTTAAGGTGGCAAATAATTGTTTTATTTTTGTAAAACAACAAGGTTAATCAGGGACCAAGAAACCAAAAGAGAGCAAAGATTTTAACTAAATAGGGCCTTAAAAAATATTTATATCTTAAGTTAAAATAATTAATATCTAAATTAAAATTGTAGATGAAAACAAATTATGATTGTGTATAAGCAATTTTGAAAACCATTATTAAACTACTAGGAAAACTAATGGTTAGCTATTAAGTTCACATGACTAAGTCAAAAAGATGACAGTAAGTTGTAAAATCTTTGATGAAAAACCACTAATTTTAGATAAACATCATGAATCTCCTAGAACTTGAAAATTTTAAAGTTTTGAGCCCAATCGCTTCTTAACTTGTCTTACATTAACACATCTTACACACACAATAGTTTATCTAAAGAAGGGCTCCCACTGTGGTCATCAATATATGCATCTAAAATTTGAGAAATGGATTTAAATATAGTAAATTAACCTAAAATCTATAAAAAAAAATAAATGGGAGATAATATAGAAGCAATTGAAACATAGTTAAGAGGAAATTACCATCACCTTTCTTCTTTTTATCTTCCCTTCAAGATCTTTGAATGGATTCTCCAAGGATTATTAAATTGCTTATTGGATTTATAGATAGTGGTGGCTTCAAGATTTTAAGATGGATGCAAGAGGGATTAATAGCTTCTTGTATGCAAGGATAATATAGATGCAATGAGAGTATGAAGCCTATATGAGAGTCTATATCTATTTCCAAAATTAGTCCAACCAATCCCCTTTCTTGGTTATTTATAGGGTGGTGGGGAGAATTATAAATGAAATTTAAATTAATAATAATCCTCTAGTTTTATATAATTCTAGATAAATAGAGAAGACTCTAGAATTTAGTGGTTCTTATATTTTATTAGGGATTATTTTATGGGTTTTAGGTGGGTTTAAGGAACTAGGTGTGTATGAGAAGCTATGGATAACTTGGTTGGGGGGTTAGGTAGAATATTTTGAATTTAAAATTGGAAAGTGGAGGAAGTGATTATTATATGAAGTGGGATTAGTGGTTTAATGGAATGTTAATGGGGTAATCATGGGATTAATATAGTATGGGGTGTATAGGAAGGTTAGCATGATGTAGTAAATATATATTGGGAAATAAGATGTACATATTTAATTAGGATAATGGTTATTTCTTTTAGATGGGATAAATAGTGGGATTAATGGAATAGTTAAGGCATGAAAATTTAGATGTATACATCTACTATGATTAACGTATCACCATTTTTAATTGTTCAATACCTACATCTACTAATCAAGGCCAAACCATAAGGTCATTGATAGTGAAATAATAAAGTGGATGTCTATGGGATGTTGAGAAAATAAAAAAATAGGTTAGTGTTACCACAACACCCATCTCTTAGAGTTTAATATGCCCCATTGACCACACTAATGCTCAAGAGTTTAAGGAGTGCACAACCAATAGTGTAATCAATTTCCTAAACCAATATTTCATCACAAGGTTAGGAAGGCAAGCTACTTTGGTATGTATTGATACCCATCCCTATCCCTCATCACTATTTAATGAATGAACATAGGTATTTATAAAATTATATCCCAAGTGATTTTCATAAGTGAAGCATAAGTATATTTTTGAATTTAAAGATAGGAACTTGCTTAATTCACATGACAACAACATAAATAGGGCCTTGTGGGATAATGTGCATGAACTAAAATGGAAATATATTTGTAAGTTCAATTGTCCCCTTGGTATGATCTCTACCAATATTCTCAAAATAATGAATGTGAATAAATTCCTTATTAGGTTTATAATTGGTGAGATCATCCCATTGACTATTAATAGATAGTTACTCAAACACTACCTATAGGCTTGAATTATTCTAGCAAGTTCCTATAAATACTTTCCCTTTCCCTTTCCTACTTTTTTTTTAATTTTTCTTTCCTACTTTTTTGTTAGCTTAGGTTTGATTTTCTTGATTTTATCACTTTTCATTATTAGACTAGCCTCAATGCTTGTCTCTTTTTAGATCAATTTGCCTATTTTTCCATGTATATTTACATGTTAGTCTAAGAATGAATAAATTAAGGCATGTAGTTAGGTACCTTGAGTGACGTTTTGGTGGTACTTTGAGTAGTTTGTAGCCTTAGATTATGTTTATGAATTGGTTTCAAAATATTAGGTTGTCATATGTGTTCTAAATTTATGTGAGTTGGGTTAAGTTTGGGTAAAACTATCTATTCAATGAAGACATTCTCTCTAAAAAAATAATTAAAATCACATCTTAATGGGTTATGGGTTTTCCTAGATGAACCTCCTATAGTGAAGATCTAGAGTGGAAATCTATAGTCCTACCTTTCACCTAATGCGGTGGTCCCCAACACAGAGTCAAGATGATAAGAAAGAAAAAGAAAAGATAAATCAAGATAAGAAAATAAAATAAAAGGAAATATATACAAAACTCACTTTTGGGTGATTCAGACAATCTTTACCAGGGCTATGGTTGCCTGGCTGATAGTTGAGCAAGGCCTTAAGTAAGATCATAGGCAACTTCATTAGGGTTATGGATGTCTATCTAGTTACAGATCAATATCGAGGTAAGCATTATCAAGGCAGGATTCACTAGCCTAATGATTAGATCCATAGTAGCTACTCCTTAAAAGTTATAATAAATAGTAAATTAGCTCATTTTCACACATCAAGTCAATGAGAATGTCTGATTTTGTCTTTTAGTTGCTCTCATCTTCTCCTCTCTTGAATATGTTCATGTTCCACACATAAACTCAACTAGAGATTCTGGTTCATAGACATTTTTATATAATTTCAAAATAATTATGATTATTTTATAGTATAGTAAAAATTTATTTTTTCTTCTATAATATGCCTTAATTCTTCCAAGAATTAGGGAACCTCCCTTTTTATCATTTACTTTACTCTCGCTTATGCTCACAACTCATTGGTCTTAGCACACACAAGTTGCCTTAGTATTATATCTTAGTTTCAATGTTAAACCAAGACCTAAAACCATTACCATTTTAAATACCATGTCCATGTGAGAAAATTTCATATATAACACTCAACATAAAAGTGGATTTTTGACCTACCAATTTACATTTGAAACTCTCTTAGCTCTCTTAATTCTCTTATCCCACTCTGGGAGGTCATTTCAATTTTTACGTTATTTTAGATCCTAAAATTTATCCCATTATCATAAACAAATATAAATGGTAAATTTTCATATATAACACATGCCCTCGAAGTGGAGTTTTGTTGCACTTCTACTCACGTGGCATTCTTATCTGCCTACTCAATCAGCTCCCTACAACTACTCTAATGGGTTAATTTTATTTCCATTACTGATGGACCCATGAAACCTATCACATCCTCTCAAATACACCATGTGAATAAGTTTCATTTTTTACTCTGATTTAAAGTACATTTTTGGGACACTTATCCCACTTATAGGGTCTCCAGACTAGTTATTCTTTGACTTGTTCAGGTCACTTAGTTTGCCTTGAGGGCTATTTTTGGTTTATATGCCATTTGAAATATATAACCTCCTTCATATTTCACATTAGTATTATTAAATAAATTTTCATTTTTTGACCTCCTCCCAAAAATTACTCCTAGACCCTTGTATCGCACTTAGAAAATATTGTTGGTCTCAAGCCAAAAAAACTTGTCAAATTCTCTATTTAGGTCTCCTATGTTCAAATTTTCATGATCAATTTTAATTGGTATTTCCATGGTTGATTTTTTATAAGTGTGAAAATTGTGAACTCCATAAACCTAATTGGGTCCCCAAACCCTAATTAGGTCTGAGACGGGGTCATTTTATTCTCCTTTGTGAATTGGAACTTGCTTCATCGATTAAGTCTTTTGGGGTTTTAGTTGGGATTTCTTGATTAGTTTCCATGATCAAAGTTTAGATTATATTCCATCTTTTTTTAATCAATTATGGATCCTTGACTAGGTTTGGGACCATCCCCCAACCATTCCATAGTTCTAATCAAAGCCTCAAGCTCTGACTAGGTCATCAAGGATCTCAAGGGCCTTGTCCCTTTGTTTATCAGGTGGAAAGCCCTGATTAAGCTAATGGTTGTTTCCCCCACCTCAAGCCTTTTAGTTTTATGGTTATCCCTCCAAAACCCTAAACTAAAATTTTACTAGGATTTTGACCCTTGAGAACCTAAAAATATATCCATTGGGCTTTTAGGCCACTAAAATCCCATAACCCATCCTATGGGCTTTCTTCCCCCAAATATCCTGATTAGGTCTCATGTCTTATGAGTTTTTTAAAATTCACCTTCCCACCAATGATATGCATTGGTAATTAATAATTATATACCTTATTAGGTCTAATAAGAACATGCTAGTCCTATTTAGGATTTCAAAGCTTGAATAGAACTAGAAAATCCAAATTTTAAAAAGTATTGTTAAAATATAACCAAATGACTCATAAAGCCCAAATAGGTCTACCAGGGGCTATTTTGGACCTACCTTCCATTTTTTTCATAACTTGAGCATCTAGTGTCAAAAATTTGAACCATTCATGTTGTCATAATGTTAGATTTGGCTTGGATGTAATGATGGTATTAGTTTTTCTCAATTCCTCCTCATTTAAAACTTATTCTTGTTTTTGCATGATATTAAACTGTTCAAGCTTGTTTATTCACTTTTTGACTTCATTTTGGTCTATTTTTTAGGGTGAATAGTGAAAGTGATGGGAATGGGAAGAGGATGAGGTAGTTATAACATTAATGGAGGTGATTGAATAATTTTGGAGGGAAATACTCCATTTAGAAGAC
The DNA here is from genome assembly GCA_037957365.1 of Torreya grandis. Taxonomy (NCBI): domain Eukaryota; kingdom Viridiplantae; phylum Streptophyta; class Pinopsida; order Cupressales; family Taxaceae; genus Torreya; species Torreya grandis. The sequence continues at coordinate 1,138,644 of JARHVA010004926.1, read as the reverse complement.
CCTTTTTTATTTATTGGATATATTTTACACTCAAAGATTAGTTTTTTCTCCTCACACAAGAGATTGGGTGAATCATACCTTTAATTTTTTGTAATTTTTTTATTTCCCTCAACTCCTCTCCTACCATTATGCTAGAATTTTTTTTGGAGAAACATTGTACTGGACTCACTTGATTCTCAAAATGATGAATATTGATTAATTGAAGACTTGGGATTATTTTCTTCATTATACACATGTAAATGGTGTTTGTGGTTGCATATTTCCTTAATTGATCTTCCTAAGGATCTTGCTTTGACTCTGCATTTGATTTTACAATCACCAATTAGATCAAATGTTGGTTTATGGAGTTCGTATGATCATCATATCAAATTTGTCTTCATCATTGAAGGATTTTATTTTCTTCCTCTCTCCCTTTTATTTTATTGTTTTAATTAGTTTTTAGAAGTTAGAGTTTGGATGCATTATATTTTTTATGTATATATTGATTTCAAGAGTTATTTGTATTATGAAATTGCATTGTTAAATTTTAAAATCAATGGAATGAACACATTGAAAATTAGTCATAAACACATGGAATAAAACCCTAAAAATGTTGATTTATAACTAGGTAAAAGTCAAATTAATGCTCTTTTATCTATTTTCAACACCTACACAAAATATAATTATATAAAATGATAAAATTTCATTACCTTTTACATTATTAAAATACCCAAAACCTATTAGAGTAAAGTTTTAAGTTTTGAGTAGTTATACCTACAAAGGTCCCTTGAAATGGAATCATCACAATGAGCCACTAAGTGAAGATCAGTGTGCCTAGAACAATTAGATATGAACCTTTGGGAGATTCTCATGAGTCTCCTTTCAAGAGAGCTAGAGCTTAACAAACCTTACTTAGTGTTGATCATGTCAAAACACATGCCAACAATTCTATTATGTATACATATAACACATTTCATTTAATAAATGTTATTCATTTAACACTCATTAAAAATTATCATACTCATATTAAGATCATTTTATGGCTTATAAAATCTCCAAATTTTATAAAAAAAATAATAAAACATTCAAATAATTAAAAAATACAAAAATATTCAGCATGTTCCTAGTTGTAATGTTTCCTATACATATGTTATTTTCTCCATTTTAGTAGATGGTATATCATTTCATTCTTATATAAATATATTTTTCACACATATTTGAGCATGATACATGGATACCCAAACACATGATATATGCACATGTATATGTTGGGACTTTCCTCTTCTCATGTCATAAGGACATCGGGGGCATATGCGTCTTTGATCACGATTATTAACCTAGATTATATTCTATTTGATCATTTTGTATTCTCATGTTTTATATCATATGAAAAAAATTACACATGTATATATTTATAATCATATATTTCATAGTGTACTTGATATGTTAATCTATCTATCATTTTTTGCTAACACTTATTTACAATATCTAGTATGCTAGGTTCATGTTGGTTGCTTATATTTTTCATAATTTTTCATTTTAACACTTATATGATTGTGTTTCCTTGCTTGGTATTATCTTTTATGGTATTTTATTTTTGATCATTTGAATATACTTCATTGTTTATGTCCCATGTGTCTTTATTTGCCTATTTAGACATATGAATATGTCACTCTATGTTGTATGTAGACATTTGAATATGTCATTTATATGCTATTTATAAATTTAAATAAGTCATATCCCTTCAATTGTGTGGAATTTGAATATGCCCCTTATATGAGGTATCTTTGGACCATTCTATTTTTTCATTACTTGTGAGTGCTCTTATGTGTGTGCTTGATTGTTTGCTAAATTTGTATTTTTACTCTCTAGATGTTGCCATGATATATATCATACATATTAGGATTTTATGTGATCATATACTGCACACCTCATTTTTATATCTATGTAGACATGTTATTCTTATATGCTACATGATCCATCCATAAATTATACAGTTATGTTATCCTTTTGAGGAAAGGTAACTACCATATTCTACTCCCTCTAGCCTCAAAAGGGGTGAATATTAGTGGGGACATGTCACAAAGGCCCAAATTCCATATTTACATAATTTTATATTTTAGCGTGGGCATGTAAAAAATGAATTATTTCCATACTTATTAAGTATTCAACATCTCCAAATTATAGTGGGAGCTTGTTATACAAACATGTTATCCACATTTACACTAGTTCTCATATTCTACAAATTATAGTGGGGGCATGTTATAGAAACATGTTCTCCATATTTACACCAGTTCTCAAGTTCTCTAGATTATAGTGGGGGCATGTTATGTAAACACATTTTCCATACTTTCATTGGTTTTATAATTTTTTAAATTTCATAGTTATATGATTTAAATACACAGTTGTGGCAATATTCTATACATTGGTACTATTATTATACCTAGATTTTAAATTGAGACATTTATGAGGTACATATACTGTGTAAGAGGCAAATACAAATTTTAAAATTAATTCATTTTATATATTTATAATACTATTATGGATTGTTATCATATACATGATAGATTGTTATGGATTTTTATCAAGCCAATATACTACAATAATTGGTTCACCTTTGGAAGGTTAAGTTAATTAAAATTCTCATTCTTACCAATTTTAAGATTTAGATTTGATTAAATAATCCAAAACCAAAATTATATGATGTATTTTATTAAATCATCCACCCTCACTAGCTATATAGTGGGAGTTGATTAAATTTCTCACACTAACTAGATTATGCAAGTATTTGGTTTGTATGATTGAGATGAAACAAGCTCAATGACTTTGTTTGAAATTACTTTTACACCAATATTTATAGCATGTTTAACTCATATATATATATAAATATTTGCACTTGTAGGTTCATATTTGTCCTAAAATTAGTTTTAACACTTCATAATGAGGCATCCTTTCAAATTAAATTATCAAAAGGCAAGATGGTTGCATCGACATACATGTGTACTCCTAACCTTGATCTCATTACTTTAAACATTTAAAATGATTTAAATTTAGAATTTATTACATTGATTATATACTATAACATGTTATTGGTTACAGGTCAGTTACCAACAAAGCACTCAAGGTGGGATCACACAATGATAAGGTGTGTTGTATAAACCCAACTACACATTTATTTCCTTTAAAATAGTAATTTCATTACTAGATTAAAGGGGGGGATGTAAGTAATAAAATATGATTTATATACTTCTTTAGTCTTATGCACTTTGAAAATACTTATTATGGTTGTACCTTTCAATTTTAACCCTTCCTATTGTTGAAAAGATCATGTTCACTATCTCTTTGTGCCTAATTGCTTATCTACTAATATGACCATTGTTATTCTGATGACCCAAACCTTCTGTATTATGAAAAAATATTTAAAACTAATTATTATCCTTCATTACTAGTATTAGAATTATACCTATTTTATAACTCCCTGGAGACTTTCATCCTAGGTGGACACATGCATCAACATAAGTGTCCACTTTCCTACAAAGTGTCCAGTACCTGATCAAAATGACAATTAGTACAAAGGTATATTCTTTTCAAATTTTATAATATGTATGATGTGTCTAGCTAAGGGGGAGCTAAATCATTTAGCTTAAGTTGATTGAAGAATATGTGCATGATGTAAGGGGGAACATATGCGAAGATACTTCAATGATGATAGAAGTGTAAATATATTTGATACAAGTTGTGAGTTTAAGAATATTGACATGATGACTTGATCAAACCAAGTCATGTATTTTGAAAAATTATTGAATCTTCATGCATAAACAAAGAGAGCTTGTGAGTTCTATAGGTAGACAAGTCCAAAGATAAAAAAGATCTCAAGTTTAGATTGGTGTATATCAAAGAACAAATGACTTGATGTTAAGGGAGAGTTCTAAGCTCTGTGACTAGTCTATTAAGTCCAAGAATTAGAGAAGTTTAAGTTTAAATTTTTGTATAAAAAAGGGGAATCAATTGATTCATATGCCTAAAAGTATTTAAGTATCCTATGCATCTTAAATAGTATTTGAATGCATATATAATGTTGAGGAAAGATAGTTGGCATGTTGAGGAAGAAACCCTTTGTTGTCAATGTCAAAGGGGGAGAAATATTAGAATGAATAAGTTAAAATGAGTATGAAATCATTATAAGGATGCTTTTATATCAATTAGAAAGGGGGATATTGTTTATCATGGTCATTGATGTTAGGTTGTCATTGATGTCAAAGAGAGCATGAGATACTAATACATTAATGACAAAGTGATCACATTGATATCTTGTATAGATATGGTACATTTTTAGGTATATAAGGATAAATATTAAGTTATGAGGATAGATGTATTGGTGAATTTTTGATATGTCACTTGATCATTTGGAATGAGAAACATGTGTCTTCTAGCTTAAGATAAGTCAAACCATCATTGCATGTCATGCATATATGAATGAACCAAAAAGTTTGTGAATTTATTTTTAGTACTCAAAAAGTCAACTAAGGTCAAAGTATTTCATGGAGATGTTGTCTATACTTCCAAGAAGGTACCCTAAAAATTTATACTCTTGATGTGTTTTCTAGCTCAAGTTATAAACCTTCAATGTTTCTATTACATATTATGATGGACTAGTTATGATCAAGTTTAACTATGTTAGAGTCTAAAGTCACTAGTTAGTTGATCTAATAATGAGTTTTCATTATCTAGATATTGATCCAATGGTGCATATTTAGTCAAAATGTCAAAGAGTCTAAGCTTTCACATATTGATGACAAGTGTCACTATCTCATTGAGTTGATAGAATATTAACGGTTTGTGGGTGTTTGTAAAAATAGAGATCAATAGTGTGGGTTGAGTCAAAGATTCAAATGTGTAAAAGATATGTAGAGATACCAAGTGGCACAATCATGGGATATCTGATCTAAGATCAATGGTGAGCATTACAAGATAAATTTTAAGCTACTTAGAGGATATCGATGATGTGTATTTGTCCAAAATTTCTAGGAAGCATGTGATGAGGTTAAGGTGTTTGATGCTTATTGTTTGAACAATGGCCATTGGAATTTGAATATTCAAATTACTGAGGGAAACCCAATTCTTATTTTTTGATCTATATCTTTTGAGCCAAGATGAATTTATTGATGCATTAAAAATAAAAGTTGTAGAGGACTTTAATGCACATCCATAGAGTTTGGTTATAAGGTTTAAATGTTTGTATAGTCAAAGTTATTGAGCTTAAAATTTGATTATTTGTTTTTTCATGATGTTTCTATGTACGAAATTCTCTTTGAAAAAATTATGCTTTAGTAGAAGAGTGTTTTGGCATATGTATTCACATGAAGATGCCATAAGGGTCATATGGAGGGGATCCATGTATTTGAAAGTGATCTTATGTTGTTTATTTACTCGTTAAAGTGCTAAATGGGTGAATAGGTCTCCATGAGACCTATAAGGGCTACTAAGGCCTAATTAAAAGGTGTAGCCTCTTAAGTGTGACCCATAGATACTGTAGCCAACCTGTGACAATGTATTTGAGCTATGTATTAACATGATAGATGCATTAAGGGTTAAGACAAGTCTTATAGTCAACCAAGAAGCTAATATTTATGAAGACTCTATAAATAATGAAAACCAAGGCAATGGTTTCTAGACATGAATGTGTATGTGTTGAGAGAATAAAAGATAGATATGAAGAAAAGAGATCAAAGGAAGTGTGCTTAGTGGATAGACTAAAGTACATAGCAGAATGAGGATGAACAAAGAAGACTAGAGAGAACCAAAAGAGGTGTTTGGATGCATTTCTTGTATGAGCAAGTTTGAGTGTGTGTGAAGAGAATTAAAGAGAGCTTTTATACATTACTTCTACAATTATATTAAAATGCAATCATATTTTTAGAGTTATTAATTTAATAGGTGTTGTGTGGGTGCTCAACATCTAGAACAAGTGGGTGATTGTTCATACTTAGGGGTTGGTTCTCCCTATGAAGTGGGTGCTTCAATAAAAGGTATCATATTTGTGATAATATTATAGGATAATTAGTACATGTGTTTTCAAGATTTAGAGTAGGTTTTATTCCCTAATAGGGTTTCACACATATATCTTGTGCTATGTTTGTGATCTTGTATCATCTTCCTTATTCATTATTATAAACATATTTTATTCTTTATGAATACTTATGGTCATTGATTAAGATTTTAAAAGGATTACAAGTTAATTTTAAAATATCTTTCATCAGTGATTCACTCCCCTCTCACTGATTGTACCTCCAATAATCGATATCAGAGCATGACCATCATTGAAAAGTTTAACCACTTGAAGTTGATCTAAGGTAAAATATGGCAAGTCAATAGATGTAGGTTTTCTATACTAAGTAAGAACCATTTTTTAATTAGTCAAATTATGCTTTTTGGAATATAAGGATGAGGACATACATCATGTCTCTAGGGTTTGATATTTGGCAATCTATCATGGATGGTTATACTACACAAACTACTCCTCTAACTAGTGATGCTAACAAGAAGTTGAGTGAGGATAATTCAAAAGATATGAATTCTATCATTTGTGGTCTACTTGAATTTGTGTTCACTAAAGTGATCCATTATAAATCTACCAAGTAAATTTGGGTCAAATTATAGACTATCTATGAAGGAGACTCTAAGGTTAAACTAGATAAATTGTACACCTACTAAAGGTAATTTGAAGGTCTCAAAATCAAGGAAGAAGATACTATAGAATCCTATCTTCTAAGGGTTGATGAGGTAGTAAACATGATCAGAGGTCTTGGAGAGGTGATTAATGAATCTAATATAATACATACGATATTGAGGACTCTTACACATAATTTTGATTGAAATGTTTTTGATGTAGAATAAAGTCGTGATCTCACTCAAATAAAGATGGATTAACTACATGGCATCCTTACTACTTATAAAAAGAGAGTTGATGAGGATAGACCTCCTAAAAAGGAAGCAACCTTCAATGTTATCAAGGAGACAAAAGCCAATAATAATAAGTTAAGTCTTGGATATTTTGATCTTAATGAAGATCAACTTGAAGCCATGATTACAAGAAAATTGAATGTAGGATCAAGTAAGTATGAAGGGAAAATTACTTTTAAATATTTTTTATGTGGTAAAGGTGGTCATTTTATAGCTAGATGTCTAGGAAGAGATAAGTTTGAATTTAAAGAAGATTGTAAGGAATCTCATGAGGATAAACACAAGAAATCTAAGGGTCTTAGCAAGTATAGAAAGTTTTTTATTAATAAAAATGAAAATAAGGAATCATACAAAGGTAATAAGAGCCTTTACCATGAAGAATATAGTAACTCATATACATAAGAAAAATTAAACACATATGACAATAATGATTCTTTCCATAATGAGTACATAGAGACATTTTTCATAGCTATTAATGATGATGAAGGTGAATGTTATTTAAATATAGATTTATTTGGTGGAGATAGCTCAAAGGAAGAAGATGATAAAGTCACTCTTGAATATAAATATCTAGATACTTTAAAAGAAATGAATATAATACCAAGAAACAATAGACAATAAGATTCCTTGATCAAATCTTATGAGGAAAAAATTGGAATTTTTGAAGGAAGAATAAGTGATGAAGTCAAGGAGCATGATGAGATTACACAATAGATTGAAACTTAGGTTTGTACTCTTAATGAAGAAGAAAAGAGTAAGGATGAAGAGTGTATCATGTATCAATTAGTGATAGAGTCTTTGCAAATGAAACTAAACCAAACTATGAGCAAAGATATAATTGATAATTTGAATAATAAGGATGAATTAAAGAATTATCTTGAAGATCTAAAAATTGATAAAAAATAACAAAGAGATGATGTCACAAATCAAGGAATATGAAGAAAAATTCAGTGTGTTTGAATCAAGAATTAATGATGACATCGAAGAACATGAAGATACAAACAAACATCTCAATATTCAATTAGAAACTGTGTCTACAATCCTAAAAACCAAAGAAGATGAGAGATTAAGGTATGTGATTGAAATTGAGTCATTAAAAGTTGAGTTAGACAATACATGTTGTAAGGTGAAGTCATTTATGAAGTTTGAAAAGAGTTCAAATGATCTTGACAATATTTTGAGTAGCCAAAAGAATGAAAGTGATAGAATTGGTCTTGGTTACAAAGAAGAACAAAAGAAGGTAACTCAAGACAAGATAAAGGTTGATGTGAACAAGGACAATCAGACTTTGAAGATCAATCATCAATCAAGGAATAAAGGTATTAAAGGAATGAAAAAAAATTAGATTAGACAAGCAAATACTATGAGGTATGAAAATTTCAAAGGTCATTATTACTCCTACAATCAGTTTGGTCACAGGTCAAATGAGTGTAAAATATCCTCAAAGAATGAATTTTCATGGAATTATGAGTAAGAAAATGGCAAGCATGAAGAACATCATCACTCAAGATAGTCAACAAGTTCATAGGGAAAGAATGACTTTTTTTGCTACAAATGTCAAGGATTTGGTCATATTTCAAATTTTTTTAATATATTCATTAGGATACCAAATGATCAGTGACACATAGGTTCCTCACTATAAATTTCAATTATGAAATATTTTCCAAATACTCTAGGCTTGTGACCCTATCTAGTAGCCTTTCATCTCTATTATCTTGCTTGTGCAAGCAAAATACAATAAATTAGGGATATCAAAATCCAAAAACTCATTTATACTACCAATATACACTTGTGTGCCAAATTTTGTGGCCTAATTCTTTATCTAGGTCCACTTTCCTTCTTTAGTCCTATGTAATTAGCCCTCTTTGTAGGCCTAATCCACCTTAGATCTTAAAAATATATGATAAATGATACATAAAAACCTACTAATCTATAATTAAATTATAACACCTCAAAATGGACTAAACTAAAAAAATTTGGCTGATTTTTAATGGTTGAAACTCAAGTTGTGCAAGAAACCCTAGTTTAGGGCTTGTAGGTGCATGTACCAACCCAAGAGAAAACAAAATTCAATTATGAACGCCTCAAATTATTTAAAAGATCCAAAATAGGTTTACTAGGTCTATCCTAACCTTATTCACATTTAACAATAATTATATAGTGTTTTTCAATCCACTGTCTTAGCTTTGCATATCAAATGTGCTTGATTGTGTCCAAAAAATGATAGTATACAAGTTTATGCTCTATGTAAATAAGTTAGTATATTACAACCCAATTAAAAGATTCAAATAAATTCAAGGTACATGAAACATAATCACTAATTTGTCTTATATAATTTTTAAATAGATGGCAATTACCTTTTATGCCTACTACAGAATGATCAGTTTATGCACTAAAAGTATGTTATAGGAAAACATGGTTTTATTACTAGTTTCCAAACATCAAATAGTTTTCTTGCCCTTCCTTATATTATACTCTTAAAAAATATAAAAAAACAAAAAAAATTAATGATTTATTAATGTTTCTTACAAATATAATATTAAAACATGTTCAACAATACTTCAAGAACATTAGAACAGTTAACAAAATTCCTTTTCATCATCAACCTCAAATGACATAGTTTATACCAAAACTAGAAAACTCATGAACAGGGTATATATTCCATTTTTTTTATAAAAAGGGACTTATTCCTTATATTAATTTAAGTATTGATTCATAAAAACATGAAATAAATAACTACTATTAGAAAATCTTCACTTGTATATGGAAGATAACTAGTGTAACTAGTGTAATGATTGAAAAGGTGACAAGGCACCAATGTTGATTTCCTAGTACATGTTACTTTTTACCCTTATAAATAGTTCAAGGGGTTTATTATGAAACTTAAATTTTTTTCATAAACTTATTAAATCCTTTCACATACCCCTGCAAGTCTTAAAACACACAATCAATTCAAATTTTGAAAACTAGTATTAGCAAGAAATGTAAAATTTGAAATTTACACTACCTAGATAAATTCCTAGACTACCAATTTGAATTATAAGAATTATTGGGGAATTTTAAATCCATAAAAATCATCATCACTCCTAAAAAAATGTAAACAAACAAAAATTTAGATAAAAAGGTTTCCTAAGAGTGATGCTCCTGCATCAATCAAGTACATGAACAAATTCATGAAACTTCAAGGAATCATCATATATCTAAATCACAAGGTATGTACAATCTAAGAAACCTCATTTTTTTCAATTTTCATGATAAATTTCACATATCAAGGTTCTACAAGAATGATCAAAATTTTACTTCAAAAATTTTTAATCTTGACATGAAGAGGAGTCATAGTGAATCGAGGCCTAAGAAGGTAAATGAAAAATAGGCTCAAATGGATTATTTTAAATGACATAACAAGGAACAAGTTCAAGTATTAATTAATAATCCTTATCTACTCAAATGGACAAGTAAATCAAGTAAGATCTTGAGATAAAATAAAATAATAAGGTTGAGAACTCATTCAAAGACAATCTGAAGATGAGGAAGGACTAGAAGTCTAGTGAGAGTATGTAGATATGGGAATATCCTAATTTTTGGGATCTTTAGTCCCTCTATTATAGGTTAGTATCTCTACCTATGATTTTTAGGATACATCTTTCATGTGTGAAAGCAAGTGTGTGTGTTTTTGCTAATGATTAAAATGACAACTACTACAAAGGTAGGTTATTTTCAAATTTGATAATATGCAAGATGTGTCTGGCTAAGGGGGGGCTAACTTATTTAACTTGAGTGGATTGAATAATATGTGAATTATGTAAGGCGTATTATATGTGAAGATGCTTTAGTAGTGATATAAGTGTGAATATGTCTACTATTAGTAGTGAATTCAATAAGATTGACATCATGACTTGATCAAACTAAGTCATGTATTTTGATAAAGTATTGAATATTAATGCATAAGGAAAGAGAGCTTGTGAGTTATATAGGTAGTTAGATCCAAGGATCATAAAATATGAAGTTAATATATGTTTATATCAAATAATAGATGACTTTATGTTAGGGGGAGATTTCTAATCTCTATGAGTAATCTATCAAGTCCAAGAATTAGAGAAGTCTAAGTTTAGATTGGTGCATATCAAATGGGAAGAAATTGAATCATATGCCTAAAAGTATGTAAGTATCCTAATAATCTTAAATAGTATTTGAATTCATACATAATAATGAGTAATGATTATTTGCATGTTGAGGAATAGACCCTTTGTAATTAATGTCAAAGGGGGAGAAATATTAGAATGAAGAAGTTCAAATGAGTATGAAGTCATTATGAGGATGTTTTTCCATCAATGAAAAAGGGGGAGATTATTGAGCATGTTCATTTATGTTAGGTTATCATTGATGTCAAAGAGAGAATGAGATACTAATGAATTAATGACAAAGTGATCACATTGATAGCTTAGAGAGATATGGCTCATTTGTAAATCTGTAAGGATAAAGAAGTTGTGAGGCATCCATAGATATCTTGGTGAGGTTTTGGTATGTGACTTGATCATTTATAATGAGAAACATGTATCTTATAGCTTAAGAGAACTCGATCATCAATATACATCATGCATATATGAATGAACCAACAAGTTTGTGCATTTATTTTTGGTACTCAAAAAGTCAACTAAGGTCAAGGGATTTCATGGAGATGTTTTCTATAGTGCCAATAAGGTACCATAAAAAATTAGACTCATGAAGTGTTTCTTAGCTCAAGTTATAAACCTTAAAAGTTTCTCTTGAAGACTATGATGTGCTAGATACCATCAAGTTTAACTACATTAAAGTCTGAGGTCACTAGTCAGTTGATCTAATAGTGAGCATTCATCATCCAAATCTTGATACAATAATTCATATTTAGTCAAAATATAAAAGAGTCTAATATCTCATGGACTGGTGACAATTATCACTAGCTCATTAAGTTGATAGAAGATCAATGGTTTGTGAGTGTTCATATAGATAGAGATTGATGGTGTAGGTCAAGTCAAAGAGTCAAATGTGAAAAAGGCATGTAGAGCTACCAAGTGGCACAATCATAGGATCTCTGATCTAAGATCAATGATGAGCATTGTAAGATAAGGTCTAGGGTACTCAGAGGAGGTCGATGGTGTGTATTTGTCCATAGTTTCTAGAAAGCATGAGATGAGGTTAAGGTTCTTGATGTTTAGTGTTTGAATAGTGATTATTGGAATTTGAATATTTAAATTATCAAGGGAAATCTAGTGCTAAGTTTTTAAGATATATCTTTTGATCCAAGATTACTTTCTTGATGCAGTAAAAAGAAAAGTTGTAGAGGAATTCAAGGCACATCTAGAGAATCTATTTAGAAGGTTTGATGTTTGTACAATCAAAGTTATATATCTTAAAAGTTGAATATTTATTCATTCATGGTGTTACTATGTATATAATTCTATTTGAGCAAATTGTGCTTTAGTAGAAGAGTGTTTTGGTGGATGTATTCACATGAAGATGTCATAAGGGTCATATGGAGTGGACCCATGTATTTAAATTTGATTTCATGTTATTTATTTTCTTAATGAAGTGATAAATTGGTGAATAGGTCTCCATGAGACCTATAAGAGATACTAAGGCGTAATTGAAAGACATAGTTACTTAAGTGTGACCCATAAATACTATGGCTGACCTATGACAATGTATTATTATGATAGATTTCTTAAGTGTTAAGGAAAGTTTTATGGCTGACCAAGAAGCTAATATTTATGAAGACTCTATAAATAGTGGAAACCAAGGTAATGGTTTCTAGACTTGAAAGTGTATGTGTTAAGAGTACAAAAGATAGAGATGAAGGAAAGAGATCAGATAAAGTACATATCAAATTGAGGATGAGTACAAAATACTAGAGAGATCCAAAAGAGGTGTTTGGATTCATTGCTTGTATGAATAAGTTTGAGTGTGTGTGAAGAGATTAAAAGAGAGTTGTTATACATTGTTTCTCCAATCAGATTGAGATGCAATCAGAGTTATGGAGTTTTTTTATTTCATAGGTGTTGTGTGGGTGCTCAAAATATAGAGCAAATGGATGCTTGTTTATACTTAGGGGTGGTTTATCCTTATGAATTAGGTGCTTCACTAAATGGTCTCATGTTTGTGATCATTATATAGGACAAGTAGTCCATGTGTTTGCAAGATTAAGAGTGGGTTTTATTCCTCAAGAGGGTTTCCCATGTAGATCTTGTGTTATGTGTGTGATATTGCATCATCTTACTTATTCTTTGTTATGAACATCTTGTATGCTTTATGAATGCTTGCGGTCATTGATTAAGAGTTTGAAAGGATTAATTAAATTTTGAAATATCTTGCATCATTGATTCACACCCCCTTAGTGATTTTACCTCCAATAGAAGTCTTTATATAGGTATGAAGTATTTAAATAGAAGCTCATGAGCCATATTTTCCAAGTTACAAAACAAGTATTACATTTATTTTCTTATCACACATTGAATCTTTGTGCATAAACAAACCAACACATAGAAGATAACTACATCAAATTGAGGTCCACTTCAAAGTATTAGCTATGTAGGAAACATTCATTGACAAAAGGGTCTTTGGTGGCTAGCTTAACACTATGAACCAACTAAACCATTTGAAAAAGAGTAAAAGCCTATGTGTATAATCTAAATGAATCTAAATAAAAGTGATAGAAAAACCAAAAGGCTCCATTTGGTCACATCTAGATCCAATCAATATTCTATATAGAACATCTGCAACAAAGTTAGACACCTACATCGATGAAACTATCTAGATCTGACACAAGCACCAAAGGCCATAGAAAGGATATTATAGAATCTAATGACTATTATAGGATCATCATCCAGTTAAATTTTATCATGTCGTACTTAGACCTAAAAGCACATAATAAACCATCTAAGTCTCATTCTTTCTAATTTATTACAATACCTATAAATAGTTATACTTTACTATTTTTTGTAATCTCAATTGTATAAAATTAAAATATTATTTTGTATGAGTTTTTTACTAATTAGATTACTAATTATATTAGTTCACCACCCTTGTGTAAAATATAATCTAATATTCTTAACCCTAGATACCCATATTTAAATTTAAGGTTAAATAAGTGGAAGCCTAGATCTACACATTATTAAAATTAAAAGGATTTGATCAAATAAATATTATTTTAGATTCAAAAATAAATATTTTTATGGTTTATTTCACTTATCCTAAATTATTATATTTTTATTGTAATATATTCTATAGGATTTTACACCATTGTAGCTAGTATTAGCACCTTTTCTAGTTGGATGCAAAATCCTAGAATGGTTGCATTTGTTGAGCAAAGTATTTTTTTAAGGTTATTTCTACTAATTAGATATTTTTTGGGATTTTTTAAAAAATTAGACCATTTTCCAAGTTTTCATATAAAATATACATAAATTTGTGTGTGTGTGTGTGTGTGTGTGTGTGTGTGTGTGTGTGTGTGTGTGTGTGTGTGTGTGTGTGTGTGTGTGTGTGTGTGTGTGTGTGTGTGTGTGTGTGTGTGTGTGTGTGTGTGTGTGTGTGTGTGTGTGTGTGTGTGTGTGTGTGTTGGGGTAATATTCTAATTGCATGTTGTAAATCCTAACTCAAGTAGTCCTAAATCCTACGTGGGTTAACCATATATTTAAATAATTTAATTTAGCATTATATTATTATGGGAATGAATTTTGTAACAAATTGATAACAATTTCAATCCAATGTTGGGAACGGTTATAACATAACTAACTTACTATCATTGTGGCCAATGAAAGAGATTGTGTAAGTCATTTACTTGCCTATGTATCCTCCAAATTTCATGTATTTGATAGTTTATAACTTAGAGTGATTATAAATTTGAGATATTTATAAATATTACCTCTCACCTCTATACACCTATAACTATGTGATTTATACCTCATATTTATTTTGATATTGGACAATTTGGGATACAATATGGTTTAGAGCCATAGAAGGATAATTTTGTAGCATATGATTGCGTGTGTTTTAGAGGGATTTTCTTGGGTTAAATTTTGGGATAATTTAACCCCTACCATTATAATTGAAAGGCTCTAAAACCCTAGAATTACCTATAAAAAAGTTTGTGGGTTTGCATAATTTTTTGGTTACCTATTGATTTTTATAGGTCATTGTATCATCCATACAAACCATAAAAATTATATCAGCTACACAATTTTTACAATATTTTTTATATAAGGATGACATTTATAGATTTTAATATTATATATAATCTGCATACATTTTATCATTGGATCTATATTTTATGAACTATTGCATATTGATGTTTGATTTGGCAAGGTCACTAGTTTCAACTTGTAGTTCTTAATTATTTTTTAAATAATTTTTGAATGGGTCATAAAAGTCATACGAGACATGTAAAAAAACTTGATCTAAGAGGAATCCACTAAAAACCAAATTATATTGTTTAAAATCTTCCCAAAACTATCCACACATTAAAAAGCTCGTAAGAGATTTCCAATGAAATTTGAATAGGGTCAAACAAACATCATATGCCAAACAAACCTGTTGAAGGTGGAAACAAATAGGGAAAAAATAACATAGAGCTAGCATCATTGGTAGACTAGACCTATATGAAATAACACATGGACCACTAATAGACTTTAACTTGGCATTCATAAAACTACACCAACTACTACAAATTCTAATGTAAGTTATATGTAATACATGGTCTTATGACCAAGTTATAAGGGATGAAGTTTATCTCTTAAAAACAATTGGATTGTTATCCCCACCAAAGTGGGCTAAAACATTACCCAAAGTGCCAAAAATTCTTCCTCATGAGATAATGCATGGTATTTTGAGTGGGGATCGAACCCCTCACCTCACTTGGCCTATTTTTAAGGCCCAAAAATACACCATTCCATATTTGGCAAACTAAAAATAGGACTTTGTATTTATCCTTTAATTTTGGGGTTTCTTGCTAAAAACAAATTATATGAGACATTTTCCAAGGGGAATTGAATCCCTAACCCTATGTAAAAGCGATAAGGATTTAACCCATAAATCAAGGGCCTTTAAAAAAATATAAAAGGCTCAATATTATAATTAAATATAGAGAAGAAAGCTTGGAAGTTTTAATACCTTGTAAAGGAGAACAAGTTGAGAAAATAAAGTTTATATGTCTAATATTACAATATTAGATCCCGTTACACAAACCTCTTAGAGACATTAATGTAATTTTAAGCCCCTTATTGGGAGACAAAGCAAGTTTGTATGTATACTTTGTTACAGTAGTAATTACAGGTCAAAATCCATTACATAGACCTTTGAGAGACATTATAGTGAACTTGTGTAGTCCCTCATTTGGGAGAGAAAAGTAAGAGATAGTCCATAAGAGCTAGGGCCAAAGCTAGATCTACAAATAGAGCAAGTCTTCCTAGAGGACATTAAACACTTTTTTGTATATTAAGCACCCTTTATTAGGAGAATTTGATGTAAGAAATGGTATTTTTGTATCATTTTAATTGATCAGTTCAACCTTTGAGCATACCTAAAGACATTGCCCAATTTTGGGTGAACTCCATGATTAACTCAAACTGTGGATTGTCTCTATTCTTCAGTACTTATTTTTAATTTTAATTTTTAAATAATGAATTTTAATTTTTTAAGCCAGCTTTCACATAAAAATATGATAAGTTAATAGATTAATTAAAGTATCCAGATAATGGGTAATTAGTGAGCATGTGCATAAACTACCAGTTTTGGATTAAGTTTGGTATTAGAGTAGTTTTCCAAAGGATTTGCTAAAACTTTTTCTAATTTTTGTGAGATTATTTGATTTCTTCCATTTACAATTTGGAAGTGTAGATTTCTTGGTTAAAAAATTAAAACCATTGGCAAAGCTTTGAAGAGATAAATGATTCATTATATTAAAATCATAAATATTACAAGAGCTACAAGATTGAGTGATGTGTCAGAAAGAATGTTTAATGGGAATTATTCATGAATTGTAACTTGAGTTTCACTCCAAGGAAGATACTTTAGGTAAGTTTAAAAATGGTGAAGGAGTGGAGAATAAAGAAGAGTCTACCATGTAAAAGAGACCATCCTATACCATAGATGTAGAAACCATGATTGGGGTATAGACTGTAAGTAATTCAATGTGTTCTCTATCTTCTCATCAAGATGTAGATGCTTCTTTTGGTGAATTTGAGAAGTATACTCTAGGTATTGGCTCCAAGTTGTTAACCAAGATGGGTTTTAATGGAAAGGTCCTTGGCATAAATAGTTAGGGAATGACTAATCCCATACAGGTTGAGGAAAAACCTTGTTATATAGGTTTGGGATATATTAGTGGCAAAGAATAAGTTAGAGAATGCTCTAATATAATTGAAGCAAGATAAAATTATAAAATAAAAGAGCCCAAGACACTATATTTTCATAAATAATATGTACAAGCAGATGTCCCACCATCACTTCATGATGATGAGAGTGAGCGCAAAATGCAATTAAAAATGGGTAAATCTTTCAATCATGGGAAAAGTATCATCCAAAAAGAATTCAAAGCAGTCCAAAGAGAGATTAACATACCAAAAGAGAAGGTAATGCATCTTCCCCTCATAAAATTTGTAAAAAGGACAACCCTAAAAGATATGGAAAGCATAAATATTATAATGTTACTTAGATTATGAGAAGAATGGCTTTGTAATAAAAATAATTTGGTATGCAAAACTATGTCATTTTTGTGTAAATAATAACCATTGTGTGGCCATGTGTTGGAATAGAAAGTCCATCCTAAACAATTCCATGTCCTTCAAGAGGAAAAAGAGTCATTTTAGAGACCACTCTCTAATTTAAAGTGTGGAGAATGGAAAGAAGGGATTATTGTCCAAGCAAATAAAAAAAAGTATTGCACTCATTGTAGTATGAGTGGTCATTGGGATGATAAGTGTTGGAAACTTCAGCTAAAACTTCAATCAAATACTTGATTGGATCCATGAATGAAGGAAGTTTTTCAAGCACCTATAAATATGGAGGTTGTTAAAACCCATACAAAGTAAGAGGTAGAACATGGAAGAGTTTTTCAAACACCAAAAATCCAAGAGATAGCCCATGAATAAGCCCACATATCCATAGAATATCCCATCAAGAGGTAAAAAACCAAAGAGGAACATCCATCAAATTAGATCGATAAGAGAATTTGGTTTCCTGGATAGTATATTTGTATTGTTGAGTTTATCATGCTTAATTAACACCTCTAAATCACTTTTTGGGTTCCATTATTTAAAAATCATGAATCAAATTAACCTAATGTGTATGAACAAGTGTGGAGGTAGATCACCCATTGAAGGTGAATATGGAGTAGCCATCCAAGTTGAGAAGCACATTATGAGCAGCCCATTATAAGAGGTTATATAATTTTGTATCTTTTATTCTCATGTCCATGTTATCATTAATGTTATAATGTTTTGTTAAAAAATTTATTGCATAATTTCACAAGATGGGCAAAGAGGCACTCTATTGAGATAAAACTCCAAAAAAGGTTTTCAAAGTTAGTTTTTGGGGCTAGATAACAATTGAGAGACATGTTCATAGCCTAAGGTATTATTCAAAAAATGAGATGAAGTGGCATGAAATTATTATGAGAAGTGATTCCATGATGATTATCACTCAATAATAGTATTTATTTTCTTTGATGCATGTTGGCATTCATTTTATTTCATTGGAATATGTTCCTTTAATGTATGTGTATTTTTTGTATGCACATTTTGTAAAGACCCAAATTCAAGAAATATTTGTAAATGGAATTATATTTACAATCCATGTATGTTGCATTTAATTGTAAGAGCCCAAGAAGTAAAAATTAGAAATTTTTTGACCTTTTATAATACCACTTGTTATGAAATGTAATTTTCCCTTGTAAATAATGTTGAGCAATAAAGAGAATGTAAAAAACATATCTTAGTGGGAGATCTTCACCTTAGCCTATAAGTAGTGCATTGAAGTGGATAAGATAATCTTCCAATAAGAAGACCAAGCCACTAAGAGTGTATAAGGTCATTTGGTAGAGATGGAAGGTAGTCATGAACTTTCTTTTGAACCTAGGTTTCTAGGTATTAGTTTGGATATTTAGCCTCTACGAGAGAGAAACAAATTTATCCTCCTATGATCATGAATCAAGGTGAGAATAGTTCCTTTTATTGATTTTTCTCCTAAAATATTTCATGAGTTGTAGGAAGAGGTTGTTATTGATAGAAGAGAGAGGAATAAATCATAATTTTGGTGGTCCAAAAGATTTTTAATGGGGAGGAGTGATCTAGGATGATCTCCATTAAAAAGCAAATTAGATGCCCTTAAAATATTCCCAAAATTA
Source organism: Torreya grandis (assembly GCA_037957365.1). Taxonomy (NCBI): domain Eukaryota; kingdom Viridiplantae; phylum Streptophyta; class Pinopsida; order Cupressales; family Taxaceae; genus Torreya; species Torreya grandis. Next base: position 1,119,329 of record JARHVA010004926.1, on the reverse strand, counting down.
TCCTCAAATCAAAGAAATCATTGATATAGTTTAATGTAATTTGAACGAGGTCAAAAAGACATCCTATGCAAATGTTATGGCATGTTTAATATGGAAAAAATAGAGAAAAAATAACATTGTGTTGACATCATAAGCTGACTAAATCTATACATCCTAACACATATGTAAAGTATAGCCTTCAACATGGCATTCATGAATATCCACCAAGTTCTATGAATTCTAAGGCTAATTCCATGTAATACATGGTATCATGACCAAGTTACAAGGGATGAAGTTGATCTCTTAAACATATTTTGGTTATTATCCCCACAAAAATGGGATAAAACATTATTCAAATCACCAAAAAATCCTCCTCAAGAGCTAATGTGTGGGATTTGGAGTGGGGTTTGGCCCTCTCACCTCACTTGACCTAGTTTTATGGCTCAATAATAAACTATGCCTTATTTGGCAAACCAAAAGCTAAACTTTTTATTTATCCCTTATTTTTTAGATTTCATACTAAAAATAAAGGATATGAGGCATTTTCCAAGGGTATTTAAATACTTAACCCTATGTAAAATGGATAAGGATTTAACCCATAAATCAAGGGCCTTAGAAACACTATAAATGGCTCAATATTGTGATTATAGATAGATAAGAAAGCTTATAAGCATTAAGCCCTTATAAAGGAGAACAAGAGGAGAAATCAAAGTTTATATATATAATATTACATGAGTAGCACATTAAAGGCCAAGATCTCATTACATAGACCTCCTAAATACATTACATGGAACATTTAGTCCTTTATCAGGAGACAAAGAATGTTTTTATGTTTATCCTTCCAAAGTAGTGATTATAGGTTAAAATCCATTGTACAAACCTCTGAGAGACATAACAATGAACTTATGTAAACCCTCATTTAGGAGAGAAAAGTAAGAGATATTTTGGAGTAGTTAGATAAAATGTTAGTCTTCTTAGAGGACATCATACACTTGTTTGCACATCAAGAGCCCCTTATTAGGAGAATTTGATGTAAAAATGGCATTTTTCATCATTTTAATTGATCAGTTTAGCTTTTGCATGGACCTAGAAATGTAACCCAATTTTAGGTGAACTTCATTATTAACTCAGTCTATGGATTTTATTTATTATTTATTATTTATTTTTAATTTTAGTTTTTAAACACTGAATTTTAATCATTTAAGCCAATTTTCATGTAAAAAGATGGGAAATTGAGAAAGTCATTAAAGTATCTAGATAATGGGTAATTAGTGAGCGTGGGCATAAAATACCATTTCTAAATAAAAAATCAACACTCACTATTAATTATTAGCCTAATCATACTATTGTATCTGATCAACATTAGATGGCATGATAAAATTGAATTTTTTGGAAATGTACATTTTTGTATTTTTTACTCTCTATTTTCCAGTTGAAGGATTCTTGACTCTTTGATTTGGCATTTATGTTAGAATTTTTATTTATAGTTGTATTGGATCAGTATGGGGATCAAATCACCACAACCTATAGTTATTTATGTATCTATTATAGGAATGGCATTGAATCCTATCTCCTTCTCCCACAACTATTATTATTGGCTTCACTTGTTTGGTCATGTTTCCACAGACTCTATGGCTTCAACATTTCCCTTCACTATAGAGTTTTTTTTATGGCCATATTTTTATTATGGGTTATTTCCCCTCCACACTATTACTGTTGTTTTTTGACCACCTTGTAGTGTTTATATCTATCGTTGTCTCCACATTCAAAGCTCAAATTTTATTTTTTATCCATTCAAGTGGTTGATTTCACTCCATTAGGTTGTCTTTATTTACCTCTATCAACCTTACCAACATTGATATCTATCACCCACCAATAGGGCCCAAATTTATTTAAAAAGTTATTTTATTATTTTTATTTTTAGATTAATTTAAAATTTAAAGATAAACCTTATTATAATAACTCATTTTTTGTCTTTAAGATAGAGTCAAATAGAGTGCAACAACACATTATTATTACTGAATGACACCAAAAGTTTATCTAGTTAATTTAGACTTGTTCATCTAAAAATAGAAGATAGGAAAAGGGTAATTATTTACTACTCATATAGGGTTAAGTAAACTTGATTGAATTCTATAAGGAAGTGTTCATCTCATGTTGAATATAGAGCTTGGGATGTATAAGTGTGATACTACACCCTTATAAATTCTAACCTAGATATTCTTCATGGTCGTCTTCCCCATAAAACCAACTAAAGAGACTTAGCCTTAGTTTACTTTCCATTATAAATAGATTTAATAGGACAAATATAATAATATGAGATTCCATGTTATATTCTTTATTCAATACCCCTATTAAAAATATCCTATCAAAATACATTATTATTGAGATGATTTTTCCTTAAGACATTATCCAATCACAAATATCATCCACATGAACTTGATGTAATATTATAAATAAATGATTAAATATTTTCACCACAAGATTATACATATATTTTTCATAACTTCCTTTTACTAAATAAATACAAATATATTCACCATATACACTAGTGAGTAAAAAGAATAATCATCTAACTTTATCAAATTGTGTAATAATTTCATCCATGTGTTGATCAATTTTATAACAAGATAAAACATACCTTCTATGATAATTAAATACCACCAACTTAGTTTTATGTCCTTATACACATGCACTAACATAAAATTTACTCTTATTGATAATTATAATTCAATATTAGTGCACATGTTAATGGGTTAAAGCCATTAGCAAACTATAATATACTATAAAAATCAAATTGAATAAGAGGTACTTATAGTTACCTAACTGAGGTTATTTTATCCTATGGTCTTGGGGTCACAACATTGATATATCATACTTTTATTGTTCTAGCTAAGTAATGATGACATTATTGATTTGAACTAACAAAATTCACATAAATAAATTTTATCTATAACCATCCACTTACTATCAAATTGATTATGAAGAAACTCAATGGAGCTAACCTCCATTTAAATCAATATATATTTAATTTGATCCTAAATGGATTATCTGTAAAAGAGAGACATATTTATTTAAACTTGAAAATTCATTATCAAACTAAATAATTTAATCATTAAGATTCCTAAATTTAATTCCAAATGACAAAATGATATAATAATGACTCTCCTACCAACATGAGATAACCTTTACATCTCATTTTCATTTGTCCTTATGTCAAGTAACATATTTAGCAAGGCAGATAGACCACCTTTAGGCCATGCATTTAAATTAGTCTTACATGATGACACATGAAATCGTATAAATTAGATAATACATTACATATTGAGAAGTCATCTTATAAAATAGGAAAAACGATCCAAATCAAATTTGATATGTCATAATTGCCCCCAAAAGGTGGTAGTTTGAATAGATTAATAAACATACAAATATTTTATCAAATAAAAACAAAAACCATGTCTATTAAACAAATATTTTGGAAACACTATTTTAATACCAACCAAATGTATCTTGAAGGATTTTCTAAAAACACAAAAAAAAATTAAGCAATAAGTTTATAATAACAATTTCTATCTATAACATGTTACTAGTCAATCACGATTTCATAACCTCCATTACACTATTGTAGAATCTTAATGACTCAAGCAAAAATTTATCTTTTCCATAGAATGTTACATTAATGATCACATTCAAAAAAAAATTAATAATTAACTTGAGCATGCTTCCTTAATATAAGTTAATAAAGGATTCAATAACATTTCCAATTGCAACTATGTTATTCCAATATGTAATCATGACACATATACTTAGAATTAATAATACTAATAGTAAGAAAATCCATTATTATAATCACAATTAGTCCACTAACCCAATTAAATTCCTTAATAAAAATAAATATAACTCAACATAGTCAAATACATAAATAATCATGTGTATTTCCTCAAACCCAGACTATCAATAAACAAGTATAACATTTAATGAGAAGTTCATTTACATCAATGAAAAAAATGTAAACATACCACTTAGACATTTGTAAATTTCATAATAAAAACTATAACCCCTTTTCTTCTCTTTCATCTTTGTCGATTCACTATATGAATATTATATTTTATTGCATAACACTATTCAATCAATATAACTCAATTATAAACAGTACAAGTTTCCCAAACCAAATTATTAATCCAAAATATAAAATTTGAATGAATTTTATTTAAAATAGAGTATAAAATCAACATTCATAATTAAGGTTTAATCATTCAAATACACAACACTCTACTTCCTGTATAATCATTTTATAATGATAATGCATATGAAGATTCAATTCATAAATATGCAGTCAATATAGATTCAAATCATAAGAATGCAATCAACATTTATTCTAGTTACATGATTAAAAATAAATTAATGGGCATAATAACTTGATTTAAGATCTACGATACATGAATGCAAGACAAAGAAAAATAAATAATGTGATTGAGTATAGCATTGAGCATGACCTAATATAGGTCAATTCCAACAATGTTTCCACAAAACCAAACATGATATTTGAAATCAAGTAGAATTGAGTGAAGCTAACTTGTAGAGTGTTAAAACCCACCTAGTCCATCCCTTAAATCCATCTATTGGTGGCCCTATCCACCCCATCCATCAATTTGATGGTGGATCCTGACATTCAAGGTGGTAGTGTATCCACAAAGTTATCCAAGTTTCCAATATCCACAACAAACAAACCCAATAAGAGAGAAGACATAAAACATAAAGCATTCACTTTCAATCCTAAGGGTTTATGCCATAAAAAGATGCAATAATTCACATTTTAAACATATAAGATTAAAATAATAAGTAAACAACCCCAAAAAACCAAAACATAATACAACACTTCAAGTGAAAATTAATACAATCAAATGCCAATGACATTGTGAGAAATGTGCCTAGAACTATGGCACAAGATTACATTTTAGAGTTCTAACAAAACCCAAGGTTATTTTTCCCATCCAAATTGATTACAATGCCACTTATCTCAATGAAAAATAAAATAAGTGATCAAAACCCAAAATTAAAGTTACCTAGATGGAAATTCTTAGCCTACCTTCTCATTTTTGTTTTTATATGATTTTCACACTCCCTCTCCCATGGAAAAATGAGCAGTTTAAACATAACTATAATCTTCCAAAGTTTGTACCAAAAATATTAACTCATGTCATGGTTCAACAAGATGAAGACATAAAATTTTTATCACCCCACACTCCCCATTTATTTCATCAAATATACAAGCTATCTGCTAAAAAATCTCCACCTCGATGGTCCTAAACAAGCCATCAAACCTAGGTGATTACCAATGGAAATAATGAGATTCCAAAAAAATAAAAATGGTAATTAGGATTCGCAACCAAGTAAAAAAAAAAAAACAATCACAAAGTAACCAAGGAAGACATTATAACCTAATCTCTTCAAAAAAAGTTCCATCAACCAAAATAAACCTTAATTCAACTCACTTCTGATTTGCATCATTTCCATGTCCTGCCATGCATATGATGGCCTAGATACAATTCCATCATTTTTAATATAAAAGATAATCAAGTAATACAAGTCAATAGATTAAGGTATATTTGAATTAGGCAAAACCAACAATAATGCCAAGATGACCAACAATGTAAACCATAATCCTTTACAAGATGATATGTTTATAAGTGAAATAAGGCAATCAAATGATGACAAAGGCAATACTAGTGAAAATAATATGTGTTTCAAATATGCCAATGTATCACATAAAATGATATTATCACAAGGTGTAGACAAGATCACAATACTTATTGATCTTTTTTGACCTCCAAGTTAAAAGGGTCAACCCTTATAGTTTGAAACTTTTTCATAGGGCTCTTCAAGCTTTTACATAGTCACCTTGGTCTTAAAATGGTTTTCAAATGTCAATTAAGTACTTGTTTATCATTTTTTAAGGTTTGGTCTCCTTTTGTACTTGTATAGTCTTCAACAATCATTCATGAGGTAATGTTGTCTGTCATATATGGTCAAGGTTATAACATTGTGAAAATTCATTATATGAGGTTGTTATTATATCTTGGAAGTCATCTAGTCATGTATTAATCTTCTACCATGTTTGTCATCTACCCCAAGGTCTTTAAGTCACTTTCTAAGCCAATATGAAGAATGGTACATAATTTTCAAAATGAAAAACATTCAAAAAGAGATTATAACATGTATTTTTTTATAAGGTTGTCAAAGTCAGATAAAATTATAGGCTAACATCTAAAGATAGAGAATCATTCAAGAGATAGTAGTTTTAAGTCTCTTGTACAACCAAGAATATCCACCTTCAGGTGAAAATGTGTATAAAAGTGTATTTTAAAATTTTCCACATAGAAAATGAGATTACATAGGTTTTGAGAGGTTAAAAAATACAAAAAATCAGTTAGAAGCCTTTAAGCTCTTCACAAGCTCAATAATCCTAAAAGTTCATGCTTATTTCATGAACATATAGAAGAGTTGGATAAAATGCTCCTAGTAATAAGAGGTACCCATCATGGGCTTAATATTCATTAAAATATTTTATGGTTTACGAGGTTGAGATGTATGAACCATCACTAACAAGATAAGCAATCAAAAACACCTTGTAAACCCCATAGGCTCATGTTTTCCACCAATTTCATGTAGTTTGGAGCTCGTTATAGCATAATGAGTAATATAGGAAGTCTGCATTGATATACATAACCATTCTAAATTTTTTTCCAATAGAATTACATGTGTGAACAATCAGATATCAATAAGAGCCTCCATAAGAAATATATCATAGGTTTGCATTTTGAAGTTTTGGAGGAGTTAATAGGTTTATAGCATATAGGTGATGATTGAATTTATTACACCATATTCCCATTACATTAAATGCTCTCTCACTTGACTAGTCATTGAATACTAGTCCTTCAATTGTTACTCATGTTCTATGTTTGAAGACTGTGTTTTAATGTTGCCTACAAGATGGTTTCAAAAGGGTTTTATCTTGCATTGTTAGAAGTGTATGAGGATCAAGATCCAAAAATAAATGTAATGATATAATTTTAAAATGATCTCAATATTAAAGAGATCAAACTTGCATCATGTGAAGGATTGAAACATGAAAATTCAGACCTATAGGTTTATTTTCATGTGAAATACAGTGAAATTGTGACTAAGACTTGAGTATGAAAACCTAAATGTTGAGGGATTTGTAGCGTCTCTACATTTTTAGGATTTCAATATCAATGTAAAAGGTGTGTTTTCAAGACTTAATACTCAAGACACCCTAATCACCACTATAGTTAGAATATCAATATTGAATAATTTGAGGCTTTGAGTCAAAATGTAAAAGATCTAAAAATGTACATGTGAGATCTAGAGAAAAATGAGATCTATTTAGATGTAATATAGCCCCTCATAGTGATCTCATTGGATGACCAATACATTAAGAAAATGAAAACCCAAATAGACCTATAGGTAAATTAAAAGGAGTATACATGTATAATTACACAAAGAAAAGTGCTAATAGGTTTACAAAATTCCAAGTTGAATGTGAAGGAACCTTAAATGAAGTTTAATTACTATCAAAATGTCAATGATATAGCTAAATAAGGCTAATTTTTAATGATTAAAACTCAAAAGGATCTAAGCCATCACCTACAATCATGTCTTGAGTAGATATAAGACACACATATGGTCAAATTGAAGATGCAAGGTATTAAAAAGGTTTTAGAGATTTAAAAGAATATTGATTAAATATCAATAATACAATGAAGATCATTGAATGTTCAAGGATTTGTTATAGATGTCTTAAACTCCAAAAATGTAGTCAAACCCCAAATGACTACCTATAGGTATACTTAAGTAACTCAAGTTAGTCTTAAAACTTGATAAAAATGTGCAATGAATAATAGTTGAGTTGGAGTTTAGGTAAGTGAATAAAATAACTAGGAATCAAAAAGGAAACCTAAAATAATGATAAATTAAAGTGATTAAGATAGACTCACTTCAACCCTTGTAGACACACAATCAATTTGGCACCTACAACCCTTCCTAGAGTGAGAGGTACCTACATGGTTTGAGAGAGAAGAAGGCTATGGGAGGAATAAAATCACTTGGAAGTGATTTTATGATGTTAGTATTAATATTCAACAAAAATGGTGCCAATGTTGATATGATTGTTTATGCCTAATAAGCCTAAGATCACACACACAAGCTTGTGTGTCCAGTCATGAGAAAAGTGATTTGTTGAGGGTGAAATGGGAACCTATAGACATTGATAAGTTTCATAATGGTGGTATAAACCCTAAATGGGAAAACATAAGTAGATCAAGAAAATAAATTTAATAATTAAGACTATAAGACTTTCTCGAGCTCTTTTAGGTGTAAGTTGCAATCCAAGGTAGACTTCCTTTTGCTTAGTGTAACATTGACCTTGTGCATGGGATAAAATGGTTTTAAGAGGTGGTGAAGGGTGTATAAACATAATATTTTCAAACTTTTATTAATTACTAACACTCTTTATCTTGTAGGAACCTATCAAGTCTTAATCTCTCTGAGTGTATGTCCTAAGGGGTGCATTGGGAAAGGGGTGGGTAGACCATTGGTGATTAACAAGATTTTTGTCCCTTTTACCACTTGATATCTACACACTTTTATCCTAAAAACAATTCCCATAATCTTGTTATTCTCTTTTTCACACTCCTCTAGTCTTTTACCACCTTCAATACCCCTTTTCCTAAACTAAAACCCCTTTTGACAGTTTAAATGACTAGGTCAATTGGACTTATAATCTTATTGATAAAACTTATTTAGGGTCTAGATCAACTCTTGGCTGCCCTGGCCCATGACTTAGTGAGTTTTTGTCAATAACTATACCAGGTCAACTAGGTCGACCCTATTGACTAAAACTTTCAAAAGGGTTTAGGGTTAGATCTACCTATATACACATAATCATTTTTCCATCATTTATAGAAGAGAAGAAGTAAGAGATATTGTGCATCATCTTCTCCACCATTATACTTGAGGAGAAATCTTGGGGTTTCATACTTTCTTTGGAAATATGGATCTTTTCTTGTAGAGAAGTCTTTTGGATGCATTGATAGGTTATGTAGCCTAGATTTGATTTATCCTTTTCATAATTACATAACACAACAACCTATTGCAAATCACCTGGGCCAAGGAAGAGATTGTGGCTCGATGGTCTCATCTTGAAAGGTAATTATTCTTAACTTTGTTCCTCTTTTATAAGAGTAAATATATATAAATTTTCACATATCTTCTATATATTAGGATTTTATATATATTGATGTGAGTATATGTAATTTATGCATGTTTAC
>JARHVA010004926.1:835000-1105000 GCA_037957365.1 Torreya grandis | reverse complement strand
CACTTAACACATATTTCACATGGTTACCTCTATGGATATAGAGCTAGGTCACTTATATTTAGACAGGTAGTACACAACATCAACCATAGATTATGTTACATATTTTACTTGATCATGGCATAATCACATTACCTACAATATGACACAAATCTATTAGTAGATTATCATAGCAAGACGGATGCCCATTTTGTATTTTTCATAGGATTACAGGCCATGATACAAACTCATGTATAAATTTACATAAAAAATTAGATAAAATATAGGTTCAAGGTATTATTCATATTATATCACCACCAACACTAACTTCTCCACTTCCACCATAACAATCTACTACTAGAGATAAATGGCCTAGAGGAGAATCAACATCTATACCACTAGAAAAACCTTTAGTTTTCCTAAGATATAATAACACCATGAACACATCATTTTAATCATATGATGATACTTATGATAATGATCTCAAGGAATTTGATGATGGTTGTGATCCCTTCCTCTGTCTCCATCCCTAGTGAACTCTATCCTTAGGAACATTTACCCCCTCCAACCTAGTCTTTTATGTCATCATGTACATATTACTTTATTCGTATGTTTGTATATATCCCTTTTTTCAAATGTTTGTACATAAATTTCTTATGATTACTTACACATAGTTTCTCAGTACTACCTGTACATAGTCTCCTATGCTTGATTGTACATATACCTTTTTAATTTCTTATACATAGTCTTCTTTTGACTTATTGTACATAGCTCAAATCTCAAAAAATTCAAAAAAAATACAACATTCAAAAAATTCAAAAACATGAAAATAACAAAAAAATAATTTTTTTTTTTTTGATTGTATGCATCATCCATGCTTTACACTTATACTACAATGCTAGACTTACATTTGTTATTCTATGCTATTAGTTGTCAATTTATCTACATTACCATGTTCAATTGATCTTTATTGAGTATGTGTAGTGGCATCTAGCTCTTTTATTACTTTAATCTACCCATCAAGGGGGCATCCTACTTCTACATTCAAGACATAGATCAGTATACATACCCACTGGGGGCATATTATACATAACTACACCATCCAGGTTATATCATTCCTAAACCACACACTCTAGTTATCATGTTGATCTACATTATTTACTAGCTTATATAAATTAATATATTGATATCTTATTAAAATATAAAACTTGTGTATTTCTTAGCATATACCTAGTCTTTTACTAACATGTCTTGCATACTTTATTTATTGCTTTGATTAGTTTGATGTGATTGTATTTCCAGATATTACATGTTTTACTTTCTTGCTTAGCGTAACTAGATTGTTTACATTTTTCTATTCTTATTTTGTCTCTTGTATGTGCCTTAAGACATTTTCCAATGTCATTTACTTCTATTCATGTGTGTGCCTTAGGACATTTTCCAATGCCTTTTGTCTACACTCTTCTATGTGATTGTGGCTTCCATGGCAACCTTGCTTGTTTCAATTATATGTGTATGTGGCATTTAAACATGCCTTGTATGCTTTCCTTCTATTATGAGTGACATATGCCCATGTCCCTTATGTGGCCCCTTGGCCACCCTTGTATGCTTCTTGATTCTTTCCTTGTGTACTTGTTTACTTATTTTTTTCTCCTTGTTTATAATGCCATGATCCACATCATGCATTTATCTTGATTTCTTGGATGCTATGATGGACATCATGCTCCATCCTTCTAACTAACAACTAGCAACTAAACAAACTTTCATTTTTATTTCAATACATTACACATGCTATTACATTGTTATATCCATCTAGGCATGCCCCTATTGATTTAATAATTTCTCAATACAAACCATGCTATATCTTGAGATATCTTGTTGATTATCATTTCTATATCATATATCTTTATAGAAGATCACACTTATAGGGATCTTTCTTCTAAGGGAATTCATTATAGGGTCTTCATTCCTACCCTTATAAGAGGGGGTAATAAATAGGGGTTTTGTCTAAGAGACTAGAGCTCTTAACAGTCAAAATAACAATTTTTAGAACACCTAAATAGCAAACATACATCAAACTAGTCAGGATAGACTAGGTACATAGTCAAGAATCTAGAACAATTACCAAATTTAGCCCTAAAAAATAGTGTCTAATTTGGACAACAATGTTGGTGCCACTAGTGTCCAATTTCAATGCTCCTATCCAAATAGCATAAAAACTAGACTTCATAGAAGTAGGAAAAAAGTAGGTTTAGCTATAGTTTTTAAAAATCTAGACCAATTTAGAATCAATAGTTTTTAGTACACTTTCATTTAGAGAATCCAAATATAAGGGGAATCATGTACGCATGATGGATCTCACTTATAGTTTTAGATACAACAATTGATATGAATTCTAGATCAAAATCCATGTTTTAGACACCAATGATTGGGAATAATATGTGCAACACATTTATTTCTTTTCTTTCTGAGTTTAACATTACCTAGGCATTCTTAGCAGTTGTGTGCCTTATTCCATCTACAAGTGGTTTTCATCATTTTATAATGGATTTCATATAATCTTGACTTCTCAAGTTCCTAAATGGATTTCATACAAGCCTAGTGCACCAGTTTAGAGTGGCTTTTATACAAGCTTAATCTCCATCTTTTAGAGTGGCTTAGTTTTCAGCATACATACATCTTTACACACCAACATTTTAAGATCACATTATATTCATGGGATTTAGGATCCATCTCATATGATATACATTTCATATTAGTATTAGTTAATAACTTCACTTCATGGGGTAATTATAAAGCCAAATGACTAGCTAGCCTTTGTATTATTGAGCCACCTATTCAAAAGGATTAGACACATAGTCCAAACATTTATTATCACAAGCTTGATCACATAGATTCACTTAGTAGGTGATGATGGAGCCAAAGGGATAGTATTTACATTCTTAATCCACTTCCAAGGAGTTGAGCACTCAGATCTGATTGTGATATTACTCTTGGTACAACATTACTTAGCATCACTTAGCATCACAATAGGTTTTATATTGGTTTGTGTACTTGGTGAGTTGTATTCATTCCTCTCTCTCTCTCTCTCTCTCTCTCTCTCTCTCTCTCTCTCTCTCTCTCTCTCTCACCCATCTTTATACATTATTATTTTAGATATAGCATATCTAGTAAGAACTGATCTACTCTTTCTTTTCTTATGTAGTTTCATACTTCATAACATGTTATCTCTATGCACACCTAGCATCAGACAGCTTCATGAGATTCACCCTCATAGGTAAGTTTAGGTACACTTTCTATTTTTATTTTATCCCAGTATTTCACTTTGCTACATCAATAGAATAAAGGGGGAAAATGTAATCATATAAAATGCAAAAATTGGTAACTTGAGCATGGATAATGACACCCAAACTTTAGATCCCTCTTTCTTGCTCTCTTATTCCTCTTAGGCTTATTTTCACTGATTCCCAATCATTTTTAGCCTTCCAAACTTGATCCTAACTAATCTAGACCCTTTTTTACATGACTAATCCATCCCCCCAAGTCCCATCTACTCAAGAAAATAGCACCATACTAGGACTATAGCACTGATGCCACTCCTATCCACTTTTAGAATTATTGTCCAAGCCCATTTTTTGTTGAAACAATCAATTTATTCCACTTTTCCATCCTTATCCTTGTTGTCCTAACATGAGAATTTTTAACCCATGACCAATATATCCCTATAAAATCCCATTCAAAGATCATTTGGAAAGATTTGGAAAATATCACTACGTAAGCAAGACTACTCAAGAAATCTTCCCTATTCTCTACATACATCCAACCAATACACTTACAAGATCATTTAAATCCTTAGAATAGTCCCTAACCACCTCAAGCACATCTAATTTAGCATTTTTCATCCTCATATACACAATTTCATAAAGCACATCAAGTGGGAGGACTACATATGGCTTGATCCCTCTTTGAAGTATTGATATGTAGACAATGTGCACACACACATGATGTGAAGCACATCCAGTGCATATTACACACACTAACCCCTCTCTTTCTTAAAATTGGTCAAAGAAAAATGGAAGATATGGTTTGAAGAAAAAATCTACTCTATATGGAGCTATATAGACTTCCATCTACTAAAACTTCATAAATAGAGTCACAAAAACATAACAAATAAAACCCAAAAAGATCAAATCCTCAAGACAACAATAGTAGAGGTGGAATATAAATCTAGTGCCACTACTATCCAATTATATAACTCCTATATAATCAAAAAATAAAATTCATATATCATTTTGTGATAATGTCTCAGTCCTACATAGTGAATTCTAGCCTTTATGTCAATCCGATCAATCAATTTTTAGCTAAGTTTTGTTTTCTTCTCTTTGTTACTATTTTTTAAAAAGTTTAAATTGTGATTAATTTACTCAAATTAGTAGCTTAATTATTGTCTATTTATTTATTTATTTTACTACTCAGATCTCTTTAACTAAATTAGGAATAATACACCAATATTCTTAAAATTGTTAAATCAATAGTACAATAACGGCCCTGTAAACTCTATTCTATAATGTTTGCATACATTGTCATCTGAATGAACTCTATACTATGATTGAATTGGGAATTGAAAACTATGTGATAGTAATTAATTAACACTTTAATTTTCATTTATTTGCATGCTTAGAGTAGATCACAAAGTCTAATTAGGTGTACTATTTAGTTTCACTAATTTTTATCTTTCTTGCACACACTACCAAATCACATAATTTCAAAACTCATTTAAAAATTTATCAACCCAAGGCCTACTTACTTGTATTTCATCACCAAGGGGGAAGCCAATTTGGTTTTATATCCAAGTATATACATGTTGTTAATGGTATATATTGGAAAAGCACCTAACACCCTTATCATTGTAGGATTATGAAGTGAAGGGGTAGGCCCCAATACCAATCTAGTACCATTGCCAACATAGATCCCTTTCACCTTAAACATCCCTAATTTTATCAAACTTATATACCACACTTAAAATAACACTTTATATTAATATAAAAACATTAAAGATGACCACTTAGCATTTACTTTTCAGTTGATTTCTCGCTCTTTGCTCATTATATTTTATATTGTAAAAACATACATTGGCCGGTATTGGTGCAGGGTTTTGTGTTGTGTGCCTGAATATGATCATTCTCTTTGATTCAATTATTTTTTTCTTACTTTCACTTATTGTTTCAAGTACATTACAAAAAATTTTCCCTATTTTCAATACATCATCATTCTATTCAACATAGTCTGTTACAGATTATCTTTCCCCTAACTATAGTATTGAGTTGACTTGATTAACCTAGTACTCATTTTTGCCTCTTAGGTTATAGTACTAGGTTGACCTAGTTGACTCTATATACTTATTAGCTTAGTTTTCATACATGTTTTTAGTACTAGGTCAACCTAGCTGACTCTATAATCTTAGCTACATTTTTTCCTCTCCTTGATTTACATCAATTTTACCTTATGTAATCTCTCTCCTTCATCATGAACATTTTGTTTAGAGACAACACTAGGTTGAATTCAATAGAAATGATGAGTCTTACCAACCCTAATAGGTTATCTCATAAGCAACTTTTCACTCCTATCCTAGATGAAATTAATTTTCATATATCCACTTTCACTATAAATTATGGGACCCCTCCTCATTCATCTTCATTTTTTAATAATATCTTCTCATTTAAAGATCAACCCAAATTAGAGTATACAATATAAATTTTCTTCTTCATCAATGAGTTTCATCAACATTGAGGAAAGGATCCTTCTAATATTTACCATATCATGATAAGTTGTTGATTCAAGGAGCCCCATTCACCTTCTCCCATATTCTCACATGGATTTAGGGATACTAGCTTATTTGTTTCTCAGCCTTTTCCCTCTATTTTTATCCCTTCTCATGCCATGACTTCTTCTTTTTATTTCCTCTACGTCCATGCCTAGTATCTATACTAACATGGTAGGTTCCACATCTAATGGGCCTATTTCAAGATGCACTATAAACCATGGGACCCCTCCTCATTCCTCTTCATTTTAATAATATCTTCTCATTTGAAGATCAACCCAAACTAGAGTATAAAATATTAATTTTCATCTTCATCAATGAGTTTCCTCAACATTAAGGAAAGGATCCTTCTAATATTTACCATATCATGGTAAGTGGTTGAATCAAGGATCCCCATTCACCTTCTCCCATATTCTCACATGGATTTGGGGATACTAGATTATTTTTTTCTCAACATTTTCCATCTATTTTGATCCCTTCTCATGCCATGACTTCTTTTTTTTTTTTCCTCTACCTCCATGCCTGGTATCTATACTAACATGGTAGGTTCCACATCTATTGGTCCTTTTTCAAGATGAACTATAAACTATGGGACCCCTCCTCATTCCTCTTCATTTTTTAATAATTTCTTATCATTTGAATATCAGCCCAAATTAGATTATACAATAAAAAATTTATTCTTCATCAATGAGTTTCCTCAACATTGAGGAAATGATCCTTCTAATATTTACCATATCATGATAATAAATTGGGTCAAAGAGCCCCATTCACCTTCTCCCATATTCTCACATGGATTTTGGGATACTAGATTATTTATTTCTCAGCCTTTTCCCTCTATTGTTATCCCTTCTCATGGCATGACTTCTTTTTATTTCCTCTACCTCCATGTGTAGTATCTATACTAACATGGTAGGTTCCACATCTAGTGGGCCTCTTTCAAGACACACTATAAAATATGTGACCCCTCCTCATTCCTCTTCATTTTTTAATAATATCTTCTCATTTGAAGATCAACCCAAATTAGAGTATATAATATAAATTTTATTCTTCATCAATGAGTTTCCTTAACATTGAGTAAGGGATCCTTCTAATATTTACCATATCATGATAAGTGGTCAAATCAAGGAGCTCCATTCACCTTCTCCCATATTCTCACATGGATTTGGGGATACTAGCTTATTTTTTTATCAACATTTTCCCTTTATTTTGATCCCTTCTCATGCCATGACTTCTTATTTTTTTATTTCCTCTACCTCCATGCCTAGTATCTATACTAACATGGTAGGTTCCACATCTAGTGGGCCTCTTTCAAGATGCACTATAAACTATGGGACCCCTCCTCATTTCTCTTCTTTTTTTAATAATATCTTCTCATTTGAATATCAACCCAAATTAGAGTATACAATAGAAATTTTCTTCTTTATCAATGAGTTTCCTCAACATTGATGAAAGGATCCTTCTAATATTCACCATATCATGATAAGTGGTCGAGTCAAGGAGCCCCATTCATCTTCTCCCATATTCTCACATGGATTTGGGGATACTAGTTTATTTGTTTCTCAACCTTTTCCCTCTATTTTGATCCCTTCCCATGCCATGAATTCTTCTTATTTTTATATCCTCTACCTCCATGCCTATTATTTATACTAACATGGTAGGTTCCACATCTAGTGGGCCTCTTTCAAGATGCACTCTTCTCAATTCTTCCACTAGTGCATCATTTAAAACCCATGGTAATCATGCCTCTAGTCCTGCTTCTTCTCATCCCTCTACTAGTCCATCTTATACCACAAAAGAAAATTATGCCACTAGTACCTCACTTACTAAAAGTTCTTCTAAAGCTCATGTTAAACCCCATAGTGGTAGCCAAGCTACTACTACCAAATTTAATACTTGAATCAATGCCAATGATATAACTCAAACCCATCAAATCCTATTAAAAAATCTTAATCAAATGAATGCTTTCCAAGCTAACAATGGAAATCAAATGATGCAAATGCAAAATCATCTTATCTATCTTCAAACCACTCTCAATAGATGACATGGGGCACACATAACCAAAATGTTCCCCCACCTCCTCTTCAGTATTCCCATGGTAATATTATCCCTCAACCTCCTCTTGTTAATAAAATAATAAACCATCTTCAATATTAGCCTCTTACATCTCAAATTTATAATATCGATATAGGAGGTATCACCCTTACCATTTCTTAAAATAGATCAACCAATCTTATTTTTCATTTAAAAACTTTTGTAAATCTATATAAAGACTTGGTCAAGTTAAATGCCTTTTCTAATACCAATATATTATCAAAAAATATCATAGGTGATGCTTTATATTGGTACAACCAACTCAAATCTCATTCCATTATTAGTTTAGAATGTTTAGTTAATGTTCTAGTCTAAGAGTTCCAAACTAGTGATCTCCCTGAGAATAACTTGCCCATTTCATCAACTATAAGCAACTTGAGACTAAAACCACATAAGATTTTATTAAATTATGGAAAAAAATTTCCAATAAATGTGAACATAGTATGGTTGATGAAAACCTTTTCCATCTATTTACCAATGCTCTTTTTTCTAAGTTACAATATTAGGTCTAGACTCTCTCTCCACATAATTTTGAGTAGGTTATTGAATAAACTAAGCATCAATATTTCCTTATGTGTCAATTCAATCCATCCCAACCTTGTATGGGTACTCTCATGTTACTCAATAATAATAATCATCATGCTACCAATGATGATGTCACTGACTCTTATGATACCATTCATATTATTCAAGTTGTTATTCCCAACCAAACTTCAGAACAAGTTTCCATTCCTAACCACAACACTAATCCTCATTTATCTTCAGCCAACAAAATCAATGTTTATAAACCTTTATCTCTATTATAATTAAAAAATCATCTAAGTCTAAGGCCTCTCCCATAAGAAGTTGATCCCACTGTACCCATGAAATCTTAGTACAATCCTAATTAATTTTATTGGTTTCACACTAGTTGGGGTCATTCTCATGAGACCTATAGGTAGATTCATAATTTTTATATGTATTTACTTCTTGGTCCCAATTTAGACCATGAATCTATCATTTTTCAATGCCAACAAGCCTATGTAATTGCCTTTATGTCCCATGAAATATAAATTAAATCTTAGGTTTTGAATCAAGATAATGCTCATTTGGCCATCTATAAAGATCCTCCTTCAAATCACTAAGATAACTAAAAAAATCCTACCCCTTATACAAATAATGTTGATAATCTTCTTGACCCAACTCCTAAAGAGAATGTGGTCAATATGACTAATATGTGAAGGGTGGTTATTTTCATTGATCTTTAACCTACCCACACACCTCAATTATCTCGCCCATTTCATGTTATCCAAGATTCTTCTCCAACTCACTTGATTGATTTGGGGAAAGAAGATCTCATGTATTTTGATGAGCTAATTCCAATTCCTCCCTTAGATAACACTTTCCATACCATTTCTACCATCACTCTAGCTTCTTTACCTATCACCAATTATACTCCAACTTTTATCAACACTTCTTCTCAAACCCAACCTACATCAACTACCCCATCTCCTCAAGATAATCAACAAACTTGTCCTATAATTAAACTTCCTACCTCTTATCATCATAAATTCACATGTACTTTGGTTCTTCCTTCTGAGGATCTCCTTCAACATTATGCAACTATTTTTAATAGTCCTCTTATGGGTTATGATGAGTGGGATACTATTACAGAACTTACTAAACTCCCATCTTAAATCCCATTTATCGAACTTATACAAACCTCTCCACATCATCATAACTATCTTATGTATCTTTTATTCAAGATGAACATCCCTCATCCTACCCTATAAGGATTTGAATCCACCTTATCTAGCTTAGAAGATATCATATTAAGATAGTAAAAAGATATGTCCATATATGTTGATGAGATAATGGACACTTCTCTTTCCCTCAAATTCCCCATTACCTCTATGATCCTTGATGAGATTATGCCTCATACAAATGATCCTTCTATTTTTATTATTGCCCAAATTGGTGATATCTAAGTTAAGTGTGCCTTGATTTACAAGGGTTCCATCATTTGCATTGCCTCTCTTGATTTTATCAAAACCCTTGTATATTTTTAGTGTATTATTAAATCCACATGTAACACATGTCAAGGCTATGATCAAAGGAAAATGTCTCCTTTAGGTTATGTATGGTTCCCAATTACCATCACACCTATCATTGTTAACATGAAGATGGTGATCTTAACCTTTCCTCTATCTTATAATATTCTATTTGGTAGGCCATGGACTCATCGCATGAGATTAGTTTCCTCCTCTGCTTGACATTATGTCAAATTTTCTCATAATAGATCTATTTACAAGATTCAAGGTGACACCAACCCTTAAAAATTTAAAAAAAAATTAAGACCATGGTGTATTTAATATTCCCACCCTTGAACCCTTGCCAATCATTCCATTTTGTGAATATCAATGATTTAAATTTCCTATCAATTCTACTTGAGGTTACAATGGTCACCCTGAACTCATTAAAAATATTCCCCCTAACATCATATATTATGATGATGATGAGATTGATGAGATAAATATCTAGATTAAAACTTTAGATCTCTCACCTTATCTCATCTCTCATCTTCTCACTTATTTACAACCTCATTCCCATCAACCACCTTGTGATGACATACCCATTGTATTAACTAAGACTTGACATTCCATTCATCACACCTCATTAGATGACAAGGTCATCCCCACATATACCATTGATATTCATATACCTAATTATGATGATGGTTCTACCTTAGATGATCCATTCTTAGGAGGTATTGTTCAGGCGTAAGATGCTAAAATGATTCATTATTGTTCCTATTTTCTTTAGCCTTTTAGTATATCTTATATCATTCCATCCTATATTCTTCCTAATTTTAATAATTTTCCTCTTTATTATAGGGTAGAGATGGTGTACATACCTCCAATTTTTGATTAACCTCATAGGATTATGATTGTGGATTATGATATGATTGGTCCCTATCAATTTTCTAGATATCATGACCCGTTTAGCTTGTTTATCCTTGAGATTCTTTTGACTATCATTCAGCCTTATATGAACCCAACCCCTCCCTCAATATATCTTAGTTTAGATACTATTCCAACTTTAACTAAGTCTCTTTTTATTTTTGATCTTATTTCTCCTTCAGTTGAGCCTTATCTAGTTTCTTCACTAGCCTCACCTTATCTTGGTGATAGTTTGATCCCTTTTTTGTAGATAACTCCTCCCACCAAATTGGATTATTAACCTTATGGTGACATTCATAAAGTTTCTAATCACTAGACTATATATTTTTCCCTATACCAAGCTCCCTTAGCTTATGTTTCCCCTTCTCCTAGTAGTACACTTACCAAGACTACTCATAGGCATATATTTTGCTTCCATGGCATAAATAACCATTCATCCATGCATTTTAATACCCTATGATAGTATATTGAAACCTTACATCCTACCGCTCTTCATCCCTTAGACAAGGATATACCTCCCTTGCAAGTATTACTTGAGTATCTTCCTAAGTATGGAGAGGTATATTATTTCTAGCACCAATATGGCACACATCATACTGATCATTTCCATATCCTCTAGTAGTATTTTAGGGATCACCTCCTAACTATTCATATATCTTATACCCATATTACCATAGGTTTATCTCAAAAGAAGGCTCCCCTTCTTCCCTAGTGGCTATAACTACTATGGTTCCATCATCACCTATGGTCCCTTCTCCACCTACTATTCCTCCACCTATGAATCCCTCACCTATGGATCTTTCCTCATGCATTCTCTTGAGTAGGAGAAGGAACCATGGGTGAGGTGCCATGGGTGAGGGAAGGTGCCATGGATAATTGTTATCATGACTTGGTTATACAAACCCTACTCCCTTTTGTCATTAGTTTTTTACCATGTGATCAATTAGCAAACAATTTATCTCATTACAATATCTCTCTAATGGTTCACTTTAGATATTCCTTTATTCATCTTTATTGCTTTTCACAAACTAAGCATACACATGGTTGAGACTTGAGATAACATGATTGTTCATAGTTAAGCCTAAGTGTTCTAGTTAGTCTTTTCTTTAGATACTTAGCTTCCTTTAGCCAAATACTAAATCTAATTCATGTGTATCACTATATATCTCATGATTGGACATTCCAAGTCCATATGGAGGAGGAATCATAAAATACATAAAACTATGTAAAATCCAATCATTTCACAAAAGGCAATGATCTAAAAGGCAACATTCAAAATTCTAAAAAGTCAAATCACCCTAAAAGATGTGATTCTTAGCACATCTCATTTTTATAATTGAATATCAAACTCCACAGTTGGCCTCATGATAGAGACGATGTCCATTAGGGTGTGGTAAGCTAGTAGATTAGAAAAGGATAATTAAAAAAATATTTTAGTGTTACCTGATTTTTCAATTAAATACCCAATCTTCATAGTAGACTGATAGATATGTAAGGGGTATTAAGGAATGGGGAACACATTATGGGAAGGTAGGTCCATTTTAATTTTATTTTTCAAAACTACCTACATGAGTTGATCTTAGTAGCACACTTATTTGCCTACACAACTTTGTGTCTATAGCGAATAGGTATCTTTTATATATTGATGGTCACTAGTCACATAATGTCTTCTCATGTCCTTAGTATGCCTCATGTCTCCTAAATTCTTCTTATTAGATGCATAAATTATTATTATTACATTCCCTTTTTCACACCTTATAATGATAACATTTCCCCTTGAGAAATATTATTTTGTTCATTGATAACTCCTTTAGGGATTCTGTTTGTGACTTGTATTGTAATACCATGGATAGAACCTAGCCTTCCTTAAAAATTACCACATTTCTCACATTACCATTCCAAACATCCCCTTTTACCAAATTTTCACATTACTTCCACCTCATTGGTGTTCCTTTGTGAGTTATAGTGTAAGACCATGGATAAGACCTGGCCTTCCTCACAAAATTTTCCAATACCATAGTCACCATGCAATTAGGTGTGTCAAATATGAGATAATATGTGATTTATTATGAGTTACACATCATTGACATGATTCCCATCTTGATTTAGTATGTTTTATAATTACTTCATTAATATTTTACTTTTATCTTCTTATTTTCTGATTGCATGTAATAATCTAACCATTTTTCTTGAATTTTTCATACTTCTCAACATGAATTAGTGTGATTAATTTAAGACCATTTTTCCACTTTTGTTTCTCTTTTATACTTCCCAACATGACTTAGTATGATTTATTGACGTAATTGATTTGTTTTTATACCATTAGTCTTTCACATGCTTTCCATTTTTTTACATTATTTTCATACTTCCCAACATGATTTAGTGTGATTCTACTTGTTTTAATTTGGTGCCACTCTTTCTCATGGTTTAAAAAACACTTTTTTCCCCTCTTGATTACCAATCTCTAGTTTTATATACTTATTCATATTTTGTTTTACACATTTCCCAATATGAACTAGTGTGTAGCACATTTGTTTTTGATTAATTATATTTTTCCAAGTCCCTTTCACCTATTTATTTTTAACCATGCATGTGTCCTATATAATTCTAGAAAAGAAACCACAACATATATATTTCCTATAGCATATACAACAAAATAAAAATATATGTGATAGAAATAAATATATCCATGCATCCACAACCACAACCACAATACAAACATAATATCAACACCCAAATGTCAAAACTATATATATAGACATGATAAAGCCCAAACTTAGAGCTGGAGTGATGTATTTTTTATCAAAAACACTATATATATATATATATATATATATATATATATATATATATATATATAGTGTTTTTGATAAAAAATACATCACTCCAGCTCTAAGTTTGGGCTTTATCATGTCTATATATATAGTTTTGACATTTGGGTGTTGATATTATGTTTGGGTGTTGATACTATATATATATATATATATATATATATATATATATATATATATATAATTTTTGGTAAAAAATACATCACTCCAGCTCTAAGTTTGGGATTTATCATGCCTATCTCATGGCCTATCCACACTACCCATATATTCCTCAAATAGTCCCCTCTAAATAGTACACCAAAATTAGGATGTCTGAGATCGCAAACCTGCTATATGTCCCTATAGGTTGTCCACCTTGGCATATACCTATCCTAGATGGATAGTGGTATCCAAATGTATGGCTCTCTCCTAAGACAAAGCTTGCCATGCCTATGCATCTCCCACTCCCACCCCTATTAGTGGATATAGTCCATCTCTACATGCTTGCAGTTGCCTTGTGAATTATCCTACTAGTATGAACTAGCTTGCCTAAGCTAGGGTAGATGGTACTACAGGATCATCTAATGTGGTAGGGTCATATGGTTCTAACATCCTTTATAGAATATCATGAAGTGATACCATCATTAGGGATCCCCATTTGGTCTCCTCCTCATCTATAAGATTTGTAAAATTCAAACCAAATAGACATTAGATCATAGAAATATCTAAAAATCTATCTACAATATATCAATAAAATATTATACAACTAGTATTATATCTCAAAGACTAAAAATTACAAACATTTATTACTTATCTTGATGTCACTAATCATCATCTCCCTATCTACTTGTCCATTGATCCTAGTCTCTCCATCGTCTCAACCCCGAATTACCTCATCTATGGGATACCTCCCAATTAAAGCAAACCCTAGCATAACTACTCATGCACATCTCAAGCCTCACCTTAATGGTGCCTCTATAGACTAGTTTTGTCTTGGGTTGACTGAGGGGTCATCCTAGATACCACCCTTTATGTACTACCTCACCACTAGAATCCCCAATGCTGATGTGACCAAGGAAGTCACCACTCCTATTGTGGTATTGGTTGTGGTACCTATGAGACTACTACACCCATATCCATGCCATCTCTATTTACTGGTTGTCATGTTTTAATAGTCCATGGTCTCTCATGTCATGGTCTAATCTCTAGTCTCATGATTGGAGCTCCTCTTGATCTCCCCCTTATCTCTATCACATGTTGAACCCAAAATATAGGCACTACTATAGGAGCTACTAGGTGAGGGATTTAAGACTATCTTAGAAAGCATGCCACTAGATGTGGCTTTACCCACTAGGTGTAGTGGGCTATGATCTGCACTCATGCTAACCCTAGTACTACCATCACTCAACTCAACCAAACTTTCATAATGTGTGTATATGGCTACCAAAAAATCTTTCCTCATTGACCATCTATAGTATTGGCATCTGGGGCATGACCTATACCACCTAATCTTATCTCTATCTCAAAACCCAAGGCAATTGATCATCGACCACATGGGGCAACCTAGTTGGTCAATACATTGAGAACCTCTCATATATCTAAGGACTAAGTAATAACATTAGACCCATGGTCTTCTACCCTCTAGATAGCATCATATACATATCATGATTGAGCTAAACCTAGATGATAGAACCCAAGTCATAGAGTACCCCCTACTCTAAGATTGACTGACACAAGGCTATCACATAGAGTGTTACCTTGCCATCTGACTTGTGACACAACACACATGTTGTCATAAGTCCTATCATAGCTTTTTATATATATATATATATATATATATATGATTTACTTGAGATTGAGGATGAGTATTATATATAATATAAGCAATATAGACATCAAATAGACTCATCCTCAATCTCAAGTAAATCCTATCTGAGTAAGTCAGCCATTGGAATAATGCTCACCTCTCCTCCTAATCATTCAATATCTCTATGATCATCAATGTCCCCACTATAGGTAGTTTAATAAACACATAGACATCCTCTAATGTGATACCAAACTATATGGTATCCCCATCCACCACCCATATAAAATTATTGGTCAAGAATTTCTAGGATCCCAAGAACATGACCACTAAATCAACACTCAATGGAATATGTTTCATCTCCATGATGCCTCCTAAGCCTAGCATGACCAATCTAGCTCTATCTACATTCATTAGGTACTCTAATAGATATGGTATCCATGACACATCCACTAATCACCAAAATATCTGATGCCCCTATAACAATCAAACAATAAAATATGTATTAGACCTCTATGTCACTTATAATCAAAATACATTATTTTTAAAAATTCACATAAACAAACCTAATTTACCTTAGTTTACTCATTTATTACTAATTTGATCCATTTGTTAGCTTAATTGGCCATTTTAGTATTTAATCAAGCACCCTAGACCTTAAAATCACTATATAAGCCAATTTCCTACATTTTAGTACTATATCAACCACTTAGAAACTTACTATGTTGACTTTATAATACTAGGCTGGCCACTTATCCTTAAACAACTAAGTTAGCCCTTTCATTTTTCCTCTATAGTACTAAGTTGGCCTTTTGAATTAACAAAATAAGTCAACCAAGGGATACTATGATGACCCTCTTATCCAAAAAACTATGTTGGCCTAAACCTACTTGGTTGGCCCTTTAAAAACTTCACTTTCTACCTACTAGGTCGATTGTATCAATCTAGTTATTTCAAACTGCCAACTCTTTAACCTTTTGTAATAAATACCTTTGGCATGTTTTACTCTAATCCCTTTCAATCCAGTTCCCCATTTGACCTCTAGTTTCTCTAATAACTTCCTAAAGTTAATTTTGGTCTCTATATTTGGTCAAAAATTAAAAATTTCTATAAAACACTCAATTTCAAATAAAATACTCAAAAAAAGGGATTCTCAGTTGCCTACCTATGTTTCATCTACTAAAGCCACTAGGCATCCTCCTCATCTCAACTATTGTCTGCTCACTATCTTGGATCTCTAGGATTTTGATAGGTCTCTTAGAGCTCTATTTGTCTTGAAGAATAGTCAAACTATAAAATTAATTATTTTTCACCCTATTTAAAGTTATTATTCAAAATTATTTACCCTACACCATTAGATTCCTTGATTTGATCATATATTTTTTTATGAATTCATTTTTTGAACTATAAAATGTTTTGAAATATTGATGTCATAGAGAATATGTTCCACTATTATATACCTATATTATAATAATTTTTTCTTTTTCTTTTTTTTTACTAATCTCTATAGGTTCACCTAATGTTCTTCACATTGGATGCCTTCACATCTCTCACATATTTTTATTTATATACAACACTAAGGTAAGTAAAAGTATGTATTTTTCAATTTTTTTCTTTCATTTATCTTATTTTCTCCTTATGACACTTTATTTAGCATCAGTGTTATGTGTTATTCCTGAAGTACCAACCTGTGTTACACTTACATGACATGTGATGAGATTCAAGTGGGGAATGTGTATACAAATAATATTTTCAAAATTTTATAAATTATTGATTATCTTTATCTTGGTAGGAACCTATCAAGTGTCAATCTCTCTAAGTGCATGCATTTAGGCATGCATCAAGAGAGGGGTGGGTGGACCATTGGTGTTTCATATAGTTGTTATCATTTTTACCACCTACTGTCTACACACTTATCTCTATTACCTTAAATTTTTTATTCTCTTTCACACACTCCTATAGCCACCTTTATTACCCCTTTTCTTAACCTAAAAATAATTTTAATAGTTTACATGACTAGGTCAATAGGGTCGACCTTATAATCCTATTAACAAAACTTATTTAGGGTCTAGGTCAGCTCTTAGCAAACCTAGCCCATGACCTAATGAGTTTTTGTCAATAATGATACTAGGTCAACTATGTCATTCATGTTAGCCAAAAATTATAAAAGGTTTTATGGTTATATCTACCTATATATAAACAATAATTTTGCCATTATTTAGTGAAGAAAATAAGAATTAAGAGCTATTGCAAATCTACTTATCCACCATTCTAATTGAAGAGAAAGTTTAGGGTTTCATACTTTATTTGGAGATAAGGATATTGTATTTTGGAGAAGTATTTTGGATGCATTGATAGGTTGTGTACCTACAGATAATTTATCCTTGTCATCCTTATATACCAAAATAACCTCTTGCAAAGTACCTTGGGTAAGGGAGAGATTGAGACTCGACAGGTTCATCTTGAAAGGTAAGTATTCCTAACTTTGTTACTCCTTTGTAAGAGTAGATATATATGCATTTTCACTTCTCTTTTATGGATTATGATGCTATATGCATTGATGTGAGTATATATCTTCTATGCATATTTACGTTTGTTGTCTATTACCCCTACTTTTACCATAAGCTTTGGTGAGCACTAGATTAGATTCTTTGATTTAATTTTTATTAGTAAAGTGAATATGAAAACATATGACTTAGGTAATTTCATAGTTTTGCTTTATTTGAGGATTTGGAACCCTCCCTAGTGATATTATTTGTGATAAGAGATCCCCTAATTGGGTCTAGCAGATCCGTATTAGTCATGTTCTTGATTATCTGATGTATCTTTTATTGAAAGTGTAAGTAGGATTTATATTATTTAAGATAGGATTTATTTGTGGATATTATGAATTTATTATTTCATAAAAATGGGTCCCCATACTCCAACCTTCCAGTATCAGATATTGGCTTAGGTCTCCAACCTTTATGAATAATGGTTAAAACTGTAGAGCACTCTATAATGGTATAATAAAGACTCGAGGAGTACCTTATTATGCTTAGATATATACAGACAATTTTCATGGGAAATTTATCATCTATAGGTATTCAAGGACACTTTTAACTTGAATTTTTTGGCACTAGTTTAGGAGTTAAGGTCCTAGGGTTTATGAATAATTGTTAATAATCTGAACTACTTTAAACCCTCCTAAAAGCCTAATAAGAACCCAATGAGAGAGATTGGATTAAAAATTGCATAAAATGGTTTATATCTATCTTTAAACTACTTTAAAATAATTTAACACTCTAGGGAGGTCCTCATTATGTACCTTGATGGTATTATCACCTATACAAACACATTAAATGCTTCAATTTTGTAGTATTTTGGAAAAAAAATGTTCTTGAGCACATGAATGAATTAAAATAATTGGAAAAGGTGATTTGGGTTTTATTATGCCTATTAAAGTCTAAAAATATGTACATTACACCATGAAAGTGATCCTACAGGTCTGATTGTTGAAGGTGGTGTGAAAAGGACATGTGAAAGGCTAGGTTTCTTAGTCATTTCATGCTTTAACTATCTACATATGGTATCAAAATTCCAAATTTGGAATTGATCATGTTCATATGATGGGGAAAGTGAATAAAATAATTAATATAATTTTCACATGTGTGGGAATTATGTGGAGCAAAATTTAAATTTCTAGGCCTAGAGGCCTAAGTGAGGCCTAATTAGAGAGAGGAACAAGCAAAAAAAGTACACTTCCACTCATAGTTGAATCCTAAAATTTGGCATGGATATGTAAAGACATATTGGGTATTAAAAAATATGATTTTTTCTCTAATATAATTAGTACATTCTTCCATAGAAGGATCTTTTCATGTTTTTAGGGCTACAAGGAATTAAAGGGTAGTGAGAGCTAAGGTGAAAAATGAGGTCTTGGTGAGTGTTTGATAGAACCATATTAGTTTTTTTAGGTATTTATGACTGATAGAATCCTTAAATGGAGAGATAATACACTCATGAATATAAATTCAAATTTTTAAGTTCTCAATTAAGGAGAGGCATAGTGGAACTAGTGGGCTTCAAGACAACTAAGGAGTTGTATGATTATTACCATTGAAATATCATCATAAGAGGTATTCAAATTGATGAAAGGTGTTAAGAATGGTCATAATAAGTTTATTTATGTATTAATGTGTATCAAGGTGTAAATAAATTTTGTTTATCTAGTAGAGGTGGTTTTAACGATGATTGCATAGTAAGGAAAGCGAATGGTCCCTTATGCCACTTTGAAGAAGGAATCATAAGAGGATATCAACACATGTCAAGAAGAATATTGTGGCTGCCTCTAACCCATTTTCATATTTTAAATGTCTTGTGAATATTTAAATTTATCCTTGGCTCTCTCTAACATACCTCCTTCCCTCTCTCTCTTCCTCATTCTATATATATGCTACCTTTTGACATTTGTAAGGGACCCACATATTGGTATGGTGAAGCCCTATAGAATTGAATAATGATTTTCCTTTGGAATAAATAATTCAATCTATTTTTACATTTATGAGTTATTTCATAAGTGTATGAATTAGTTTTATTTATGAATGATAAGTGATAGTTCTCTTTCCTTGCATTCATCTACCTCTTTTATGCTTTATGTGAGCAATATATTTTCTAGCTAGTCACATGATGTGTAGTTGGAATATTGGCATGATTTTAATTTTAAGGAGGATTGTTATTTCTCATTATCAATCCTATTAGTCATCTACCTTGAAAAATACATTACATTCTACCTTCATATTGAAGCATTTTATTAGGAAAACCTTGGATTTTGATATCAATTTTGTAGTTATTTTACTTAATGCAGGTTCAAGTAAGTTGTGGAGTTTAAATTGGTGCATCACCTCTATTAGAGTAGTGTTTAATATAATTAAATACATTTTAATCAAAATTAAATTAGGTTAGTGATTAGTTTTAGGTTTTGTACATACGAGATAGTTATTTCAATAATTTTTCCATGTTTAATTTTTCTTTTCTAAAAAATAAGAAGAAACTCAAAGATAAGGGTGTGGGTTAAAAGAAACTAGATTTCATTGTGAATTTGTGATCCAATAAATTTTATAAAAATCCTCTTTGGATCAGAAGCTATCAATCCATTATTTTAGACAAATTAAGTTCTAGAAAATAGAAATAGATGCTTGCATGAAATAACATAAATTTCTAAAATTAATGCAATAAATGATTTTGAAGGGAAATAAACATTTTTTCCAAAATGGAAATAACTTGTTAATAACTAGTGCTAAAATATTCAAACCTAATTCATAAAATAGTTTAAACCTCTGTTATGTGACAAAAACTTAAAAAGCAAAATTTGGGTGAAGGTTGATACGTGGAAATTACTTGTTATTTTTTGGAAAATAAAACACATAGTGATGGATGCTAGTCACTATGAAATTGATATCGATTAAGGACAATCGGTGTCAATCAGGGTACAACCAATGTCTTTTAGAGGTGATCAATATTAGTCTTTATTGGTCTAGTTTTGGGTAAGAATGGGTGTTGGGTTAGCCTACAAGAGAGATTTAAAGGTTTTTTTGGGTTGAATGTGGGTTGTGAAGATGAAATATATTCCTATAAGTATTAAACTAGGGATTTGGGTAGTCAAGTGATTAGGAATGGCTTGTGGGTATTTGGTGGAAGATGGAATGTATAAAGTTGTAGAACTCCAACACAAAGGGGAAGTATGGGAGAGATAGGGAATGGGTGCAAACAATAAAAACTACTAAAACTAACAACTAAACTTGGTATAAGTACAAATACTTATCTCTAGAGTTTGTTGGCCTGGAAAAGTCCTAAGGTTGGGTACAAGCTACGTGAGATCCTAGAGCAATGTGGGTAGAGTAATAGTGCTTGAGCTCTTCATGGTGAGTTACTAGGGCACTTTGATGTCTCTAGTCTAGTTTGTTGGTTAACCTAGAATCCTTGATTCATTTGAGAAATAATATTCTCATAAAAAATATGTTTTAACCTCCCAAAGTAGGGTCTTTGGGCTACATTAAATAATCAACATTGGTCCTAGTCAATCAACATTAGTCGAGGGATAACATACATTATTTAGGGAGAAATAATCAAAACTTGTAAAAAATATGTATTTACACTTAAGATTGGCTTTTAAGACCAACAAAAATGGCTTGAGGTTATTTAAGGCCTCATTAGTATGCATGGAGTAATAAGTCTAGGAGGTTAGGGCATTAAATTCCTAAGTGGGAAATAGTCCTAAGGCTAGGTGTCGATCAATTGGGCCATGGTTTTGGGTGGGGAGGTTTAAAAGACATATTTAAATTAATTAAAAAATTAAATTAGCCAAAATGGGGTAAATTGGTGCATTGAAGGATTTTAATAATTAATCCTAACCCAAGGGGGACAAGGGGGCCAAGGGGGCCAAGGGGTGTTTTATGATGATTATAACTATGTAGTTTTCTAGTGTATACATTTTGCCCCTTTTTATTATGTAGGTTGCATCCTCAAGCTAAAAAACAAAAATAACAAGTGCAATGGAAATTTGGATGCCCCAAGTATGGGAAGAGGTGTTACCTTTCAAATCAAGATGGGATGATGTGAAAATGAATTCAGGTGTGGGTTTGATAAGTGTATATGTGTGGCAAAGTGGGTAGGAAGGTACAAAGTGTCAAAAAGTCTACATTAAGGAGGACAAGTGATAAGTGAATCATGCCACTACATTAGGTGTAGTATATATGGGTGCACTTATAGATGTAAGTCTCCAAGATAAGGTGTTTATTTTCATAGGGGGTAAAAATTAGGGTGATATTGAGAAGATGAAATTGATCACAATTACCAAAACCATAAGTGTGTATATTCATAGGCATTTAAAAGGTCTATGCATAAAATTAGTAGTTGATTATAATGCCATAGAGCATGTTAAATTGGTCAAAATTGGTAATGTGATGAAGTTGAGGGTTGGTTTGTCATAAAAAATGATGTGAACAAGTTGGTAAGATGATCTAAAGTGAATTTATAAGGGGTGGAAAAGGGGAACTAAGGGTACAAAACCCTATAAGGGTCGATCAATGTTAGTGTCGATCAACATAAGTTACCTAGCCCTACTGATGACTGACATCGATCATCAACCAAACCCTGAAAAGGGTTATTAGTGACCTAAAAGGTCAAAGATTTCCTTTTTTTCATTTTACATTGGTTTGAAATTATGTCCTTTTGACCTGAGAAAAAATGATGGATAGGGAAAATTTTTCTCATGAGTTAGGAGTTGTGGAGTGTGGTTGACCCAAGTGTGATTAGAGCATGAGTTAGAGAGGGCATAAGGTGGGCTAGGTGAAATAGAGTAGAGGTGAGTATGTATCACATGAGATGATGAGCAAAGGGTAGAGGGTAAGTAGTAGTTGTGTAATGGGCTCCCACTATGAAGGCATATGTGAAATGAGGTAGGTGGTTTACTTTGCTTTCTCTACTATTTCTATTAAATTTTAGTTATTTGTTTGAATTTGGGAGGGCATTTTTAAATGTATATTGTTAGGGGATAGATGGATTATGTGAGGGGTAGGGGTTTTAATTAAGACTTATATATGGAATGATAAATAAAATATGTTAGGGGGAAAGGGTAGATTAGGTTATTTTAGGTATTTTGGTGTGGTTGGGGAGCAAACTAGGGTTTGGGGGCCATTGATCATGTACACATTGACTGACTCTAGTCATTATTGACCAAGATCAGTCAATAGGGGCTAGTTTTAGGCAAAATAGGGACCAAAACCAATCCTTATCACTTGATTGATATTGGTCAAGGGTCGATCGATAATGATACCACAAGGAACTAGTGTCGATCAAGGCTCGACCAACATCGATCCATATTAAAAATTGATAAGGTTTATAAAGTGTCTAAAAAGGTAGGAATAAATGTTGAAGGTAGCTTGGGGTAGGCTTATCTTAAGATATAAGACCTAGGATTAGGAATAAGTATTAGAGGTAGTTATGGGATGGGTTGCTTTTAAGCTAATAGATTGGTAGGGGTATTTTCATAGGTGGAATGTTTTCATCATTTAGGAAAGTGTATGGTAAACTAATTTTTTAGATAAATTTGTAGGTGATGGTAATGCTAAATATATGAGATTAGGTATCACATATCTTGGATGATATACGTAGAGATATGACTAGAGTAGATTGGGATTACATGGTAGTATTTAGGCTGGGTGACATGTAATATTATCAATGCGTGCCCTGAGATATTATGATGATGGTAGCCATTATCTAGATATGGGACCTAGCTACCAACATATTTGTGTTTTTGATGGGAGAGATTACCATCCTACTAGAGGACATTCATAAGATTTTGAGGCTACCTATACAAGGTTGAATAGTGGATTTGATCCATAGTGATGAGTAGAATGCCTATATGGACCAGTTGTTTGGAGAGGATTTTGTAGAGGTGAGATGGCATGTGGGTGGTTTATAATTTGAGGATTTATGTTTCATGCACAATAAGGGGAGGTGGCTCATGATGATGATGATGATGATGATAGATATCATATAATATGCACTTCTAGTCTTGAGTAGAGATAGATTTCCTTGGGCATTGT
This sequence comes from Torreya grandis, assembly GCA_037957365.1. Taxonomy (NCBI): domain Eukaryota; kingdom Viridiplantae; phylum Streptophyta; class Pinopsida; order Cupressales; family Taxaceae; genus Torreya; species Torreya grandis. The sequence goes on along the minus strand of JARHVA010004926.1, from coordinate 1,080,971 downwards.
TAGGTGTTTTAGTTGATATGATAGAGGATTAGACAATCTTTACCTGGGCCCCAATGTTATTAGTTTAGGTCTATCATGAGCTCTAGGGGTATCAAGTACGTAAAATCTATGTTATGATCATATGATGCTTACTACACTATTAGTAATATGAGCATATCACCATCTTGTGACTAATTGGGTTGTCTTGGCACACATGGGATTAGGCCAGGTTCAGAGTAGGCTTCATGAGATGGTGATAAGACATGACACTACCCTAAGTAAGAGAGGAGATGTGAGACTTGGATTGGTTTAGATAGTGATTAGATGCATTGGTATATGGGGAGGTTATATGGAGACCCTATATAATGTTTATACCATGGAGTGGGCTCCACACATCTATATTTTCCTTGTAGAGCTTTAGATGGATATATGGGAAGAGATAGCAGGAGGTAGAGTTGATACCTTTTGATAATGTTAGGAGGTAGTATGGCCTAATAAAGGGTTAACTAAGAGTATTCCCAACATATATACATGAGGATGCAGAGCACCCATTACCTCCACCATAATTTATAAAGGAGGAGCCACTATATGTGAAGTTACCAGTTACTATAGGTGTTGATGATTTTGTGTTGGCTTAGGAGTATATCATGTGGTGGTAGGGATAGTATATCATAGAATTTATGGGATATGGGGGATAAGGCCTAGTTATAGGTGTAGGTGGATAGCAACAGGCTATGGATGTGGAGATGTAGGAGGAGGGTGATCAAATTGATGTGGATTCCCCAGAGAGATAGGTGGTTACTATTGAGAGGGACTAAGCTAGAGTGGCATTGGCCACATCATAGGTAGAAATATATTCCATGATATTGGAGAGGGACATGGAATATGGGAAATTAGTAGTGAGGATGTAAGAGAAATACTATCAAAGGAGAAGTTACTATAATCACCTAGTAGAGTACCCAAACATAGGGATAGGTAGTGACCTTTACATAAAAGAGGATTATGCATGAGCATAATTGGATATAATTACCTAGGAGAGGGATGCAACATAGGGTCAGCTTGGTACTATCATTCAGGAGAGGGATGGGTTACAAGCATAGGTAATTTTGATATCAATGGAGATAGATGCTTTGAGATAGGTAGGAGGATGTGCACCTACAGGACTAGTGTAGACTATCCTGGTGTTTAGATATGTGGCCACAATGGAAGAGCTAAGATATTATGAGGAACTTATATTCACCCAACTTCTATATGAATTTTGGTATGCTGAGTATGTAGTAAAGTAAGTTATGGGTGGGAGACTGAGTAACATGACACCTAGTGATTGGGTAGCATCCATAGGTGTTTAGACAAGTCTGAGAGATGGACAGGCTCCTGGGGGTATTGTTACCTTGCACCATAGACCCTATTAGACTCTTTTTATATTTATATTATTTTTATTCTAACCTATGAGCTGATATAATGAGATGTACATACTATTTTGAGAGACATGAACATTTATATAGATGTATACCATTTCTATTTGAGTTATGATGTTGTGATTATGATGTATTTTATTTATGGTTATGGTTAATTATTCTCATGTGATGATTCATTTGATGATATTTATGATGTTTATATGTGCTGATTTATGGTTATGAATGATTTAGAATTTTCCCTATTAGTATCTGTATGCATAATTAGACATTTGACATGAAATTAATGAATCTATGTGATCCCATATTTAGATAGATATGTGATGGATAACATAATGGTATGACTCATTTATCTATCTTAGAAAAATGATAAAATGTGGTTATTAATTTTATAATAAAAGTTTGTAATGGATGAAAGTTATAGAATTAATTTGATTTATGTGATAATAAACATGATTGTTTAGATATATGGGATGTAAAATGAATTAATATGAGATGTTGATTTAATATAGGATGATGGTTATGATAAATAACATGTTTTCATGATTAAAAATTCCCAAATAAATGATGTGAAAGGTTAATGACAATCACTAAATAAAACACAATTGTTTTAAATGTTATGATTGCATTTATTTAGCTGAGAGTTAATTTTAAAGTGTTTAAAATGAATATTAACATATAGATTAAGTTTGAACAACAAAACCATGTGTAGGAAAAAAGAGGAAATGAGAGAATAAAGTTTAAACAATCAAGAAATGAATGTATTAATGAATGTCTCAACAAGTAGGCATGAAAAGGAAGAATGAGGCATGATTCTTTTTCATTGGCAAGGAACAAAAGTAGGAAAGTGGATCAGCTTATGAACATAATCCATTCACATGTTTCGCATTAGCATTCATTGGTTTGTTGAGAAGTTTCTTGATCACATAGTGTCAAGAAAGCTCAAGATCCCTTGTTTTATGGAGGGGGTGGATGAAAATGGAACCTTCTTATGGGGTTAGTTTTCCCCTTATAGGTTACTAAAAATCTAGTATAAACAAGTCTATGTCTTATTTGGTGTAGACTAATCGGTGTGGGAAGTCTACTTCTTGACTTCTGTGAAACCTAATTGTAGCTTCCAAAAAAAATTCTTTTCTGAATTTTGACAATGGGGTTTTTGATGTTTTGAAAGGTTGGGGAAGTTCATCAATGTGAGATGCTTCCATGAATTACTTGCTTTGACAAATGTTTGACTTAGCCATCCTTCAAGGGAATGGTATAAGCTTATAACTTGTTTTAGGATTTAATAGTTGTCCTTCAAGGGAGTAGTGTACCTTATATTAAGCAATTTTAGAGTTGTTTTGGTAGTTGTCCTTGATGGGAACAATTGATAATGTTAGAGATGGCCCATAAGATGAAAAGTATGATTTTCTTTTTTGATTTTGTAGACATATACTTACTTATATAAGCTCAAAGCTTACCTTTATGAAGGTAAAAATATAACACAATAAGGGTGAATAGCGGGTGAGAGGATGACTTAAAAGATAATGACCATGGGATTCCATCCTATTAGGGATGAAAAGTATTCATGAGAATCATGCCATGGGTAGAGTTGTGGTACCCATATTTAGGATTGAGGCAAAAAATGTGATAGATAATCACATGATTTTATGTTTTAATCAGTTGTCCTCAAAGTAAATGGATGAATGTAATAATATTTTAAAATAAGGGATGAGCTTAAGTTAGATAAAAGGTGATTTTGAACTTGTTTTAAAAAAATAGGACACAGATGTGAAGCATTGAGGGGCTTAGGTTCTAGTTTCCCTTTAAGAGATGATATCTGATAAGTTCATGATCCATAATTATGCGCTATAATATATAGTCCAAGCTAATTAAAATAAAACTTTCCTCTCTTACTTATTTCCATATTGGTTACATGCTAATTTTCCTTTAAGATGAGGTCTCTGATATTGAATTCTCATTCTTATAAGTGTTTTTATAGGCATGATTGATTCATTCTTAATAGGTATGAAAATGGTTAAACATGGCCAAATGATTCTCATCAAGTAGGTCAAGTTGGGATAAACAATCATGATGGTAATCACCCTTGAAAATGATATCCTATAGGGATATATGAAGAGAGGGAATTTGGATTTCAAGAGGAAAGACAACCTCTACTCCAAAGATAAGAGAGAAATGGATAGCATCTGTAGGGGTTCAAATGATGGTTCAATATGCCCATAAGGAAAAGGGAATGTGTAAATGCCAATCTCAACCAGATGCATTGACCATTTTGGTTAGCATTTTATTAAGTATTTCATTATAAGCTTTAGTCTATCCATTAGCTTGTGGATGATAAAGAGACACAAATCTTAACTAAATTCCAAATGCATCACAAACACTTTGTACCTTTTTATGTTTAAAGTATCTACCATTGTTGATGACGATTTTATGAGGAACACCAAAGTGGCAGATATTATGATGATTAATGAAGTCAATACTCCTATCAATTTTGGTTTAAATGAGAGGAATAGCCTCCACCCATTTAGTGAAATATTATATCATAGTGATGATAGAATGATTTATCTATGAATAATGAGGTTTCATTTCACTAATGAGATCTAATTACGAGAAGGGATAGAAATCTTTAGAGACTTGAAGACCATGACTAAGAACGTGATGCAAATTAGCATTTTGTTGTCACTTAACACACTTCTTTACATAATAAAAATAATTTTGGTTAAGGGTAGGACAATAATATCCAAGGTGAAGGATACTCTTAATGATAGCTAAATCACTAAAGTGTCCACAAATACCATCATGCATTGCCTTGATGGCATGAGAGATGTCATGACTATGCAAGCATCTAAAGAAAAAACCATTAAAGCATCAATTATAAAGGATTCCCACTAATATGGTATAGTGAGATGTACTTTGTATAAAATATCTTTGAACATTTCTAGAGAGATTTGAAGGGATGATGGCTAAGGCAAGGTAGTCAAAGATTTGCATATACCAAATATCATATTGGGCCTCTTTTACATGATAAATGGAAGGGAAGTATGATTTTGTGTAAGAGGGATCATTAAGGTAATATATAGTGAAAAATGTTTTAGAATTATAATGTTATAATGAAATTTAGGAAGCAATAGAAGCCATGGTATCAGTGAACTTGTTAGTAGAACATGGAGTAGATTGAATAACGTAATGATCAAATGATGTCAAGACTAAATACACTAACTATTTGTATTATTGTAAGACATAATTTTTACATTGGTAATAACCATTTATTTATTTTACCATTAGTTTGGAGTCACTAAAAATGCTAATTAATTTGACTCCCAAAGATAAAACTATTTGGAGACCTATTACTAGGACTTCATACTTAGCCATGTTGTTGGTGAAATTAAAATCAAGATTAAAGGATAAAGGATTGTGGTCACTATCAAGGGGGATAAGGATGATACCAAAACCCCCATAATTTTTTAACTTTGATCCATCAAATAATATGGTCATTTGATAAGATAAATCCTCTTGAGAAAGACTTGTGATGGACTCATCAAGAAACTCAAGAGGAGGAGGTTGGTTGTCTACTAATGGTGCCTCAGCCAATTGGTTAGTAATAATTTTCCCTTTGATTGAATTTTTTTGGAGTAACTAAATATTTAACTTAGATAAAATCATGATCCATCTATCCATATGGTAATTTTGATATGACTTAGAATGCATGTACTTGAGTGGATCGGTGTTAGTTATAATGAAGGTTTTGTGGTTAATAAGGTAATGATGGAGTTTGGAAGCCATAAAGACTAAGGTGGGGAATAATTTATTGGTATGGGTATATTGGGTTTCATACTCTATAAGTGTTTGACTTATATAGTAGACTGATTGCTCTTTATGCTTATCATCACGATGTGTAAGCATGGCCCCTAAGGAATGGTCTGTGGTAAAGATTTAGAGGTATAAAGGTTGTTCTTATTTTGGAGGGACAAGAATATGTGGATAAAAAAGGTACGCTTTAAGTTATTCAAAGGATTTTTGACAATATTTCATTCCACTTAAAGGATATATCTTTCTTAAGAAGACGACGGAAAGGTTGACATATATCAGATAGTTGAGAGATGATGTTTCGAATGGATTGGAGCTTCCCCTATAGACTACGGAGTTGAATGAGGTTGGTAAAAGGGGGAATTTCAAATATTTCCTTGAATTTATAAATATCTACTTATATCTTTTAGAGGGAGAAAATAAAGCCAAGAAGCTTACCTGACAAGACCCCAAAGATGCACTTCTTCGGGTTAAGGTAGACATGAAAGTGGATAAGGAATTCAAAGATAACCTTAAGGATTTAAAAATTATATTTATGACATTTAGGATTTTAAATTATTTAATCTACATATTCTTCCATGGTTTTATGAATAAGGTATGAAAGATATAGATCATTGCAAGTTGGTAAATTACACTAGCATTCTTTAGACCAAAAGCCACGACCCTATAGCAGAAGGTTCCCCATGGGGTGATAAAGGTATTTTTATGTTGATATGTGAGGGAAATAAATATCTAATTATATACTAAGAATCTATCCATAATAGATAGCATCGCATGGCCGATAGTGAGATTAATAAACTAGTTAATGCTTGGTAAAGGGAAATCATCTTTTGGATAATTAAGGTTAAGATCATGAATTTTAATGTAAGTACGAAGTCCCCCTATTAATTTTGTGATATTAACAACATTTAAAAATCATTGGGTATAGTTAATGGGTTGGATAAAATTAATATATAAGAGGCATTAGAACTTTTCTTTAACAAGAAGGGCTATATGAGGATGCATCCTATGAAACTTTAACCAAACATGCTTGGCATCAAGGGTGGTAATGATGTTATGGATGACTATGGATGGGTTGATTATTAACATATAAATGTAATACCAAGAAAATTCTATGCTACGATCTTGTATAAATGAATAAATATCCTAACATTCTAAGGAATCTAAGGATTGGCTGATTTTGACTCTGTGGGGTTTATCTTGAGCGCCCAAGTTGATGTCAATAGTGGCTTAATTCAAGATGGTTGAAGTCTTAGGAAGAAAGTATTTGTGAATGGAATAATATAAAAAATCAAGATATGTGAGAATGGAATCATCATCTTTACACTAAATAATATTAATGGTAGGAGGATCATCTTTTACCATCTTAGGATGAGTCAGAGAAATGGTTCTAGTTTCCCCATCCTTTTGATAATTCAAGGGTCCAAAAATAATCGTATCGATAAAAAAAAGTTAAATGGAATGGCATAAATATCCTTAAATTTTGAAGGATAAGGGGTTGGTGAAGATGGGATTTCATCCTCAATGATGGTTATGGGAGGTGGGTTAGTTGGCTCCTCTAGTGAAATGAATCTGAGACCAAAGAATTCATGAGGTTTCTATGTTTTTCATGGTATAAAATCATGTGGTCCATGTTAATATCAACCTAGAATATATCCCTTAAAAATACACCAATGTAGGTATGTCTTGGCAAACTCTGGTTTATCTAAGAGAAATTAGAGATGAACAATTTAGTAGAAGAGGAAGTAGTGGAGACAAAAAATGGTTGATCAAGTCCCTCATAGACAAGATTGGTTTGGCAATTGGGAGGCTCAAAAGGAATAATTATTCCAATGTTAGAATAATATCTAAGTTTGTGTTCAAGATTCCCATACTCTTGGGAGTAGGGAAGGCATATAAGGTCAATAGGCGATACTCCCCAAGTGAAAGTTGTTGGAATGTGGATTCCAAGGGGTCCTTCATGGGGATTTGGGAGGAAGGTATAGATGAACTAGTGAAAGCTTGGTTGATGGAAGATGAATAAGATATGTCATTGATTGGGATGAGAACATCATTACATTAGTAATTCATATTTCATGACATGAAAGGACTAAGGTCAGCTAGTATGACATGGACTTGACCCTCATACTCAAACTTGATGGATCGATGTAAAGTGGATGGCACACAATATATGGAATAGATCTAAGGGAATCCAAGTAGAATGTTATATTAGAACTCTCTTTATACTACAGAAAAGAGATCAAGAAGAGTGAAAATTTCCTAATGAATATGAAGGATAACCATCCCTAAGGTTATTACCATGGTATCATTGAAAGATCAAAACACCTCTGTAGTTTCTGACATGATGTTCTCTTATAGTTTCAATTGGTCATATGCATGAGAGGAAATGATATTAATGTTGACCCCCACATCAATCATATCAGTCTTAATATGTTTTTGGTTAATGTGAGAGGTAATGAAAAGGGGAGGATTTAGATCATCTAGATAAACATGGGGTATCTCTAAATCCTAGAAAGTGATGAGGGCAGATAGTGAAGGGATCCAATAAAGGTTGCTAAACATCATGGATATTTAGGTTGAACCTATATAGAATGTAAATATTCCATAATATATTGATGGTGTTGGGGTAAGGTATTTATTAGCTTATACAAAGTCATCTTCACTATTGTTTGGTGAATTTGTTTAAGAATTGTCCCTTGTATTGATTTGGAGGGGTTGGATTGGGGTGCACCCAAGATATAAATCTTGGGCTTGGGTGAAGGTGTTTACATTTGGTTGGGTGTTGTTGTGGTGGAAGAATGGTATTTACATGGGATGGAAACATTTGCTTTCCCTTTATCCTTTTGGGCTTGTGATCAGGTGACCACATGAATGGTATGGATTTGGGCTAGTGGGCTACTTCGATTCCTCCATACGCTTAGATGAGATATTGGAGGTAGGTAGATATGGGCTGGTTGATCTTGGATTTTGGATTGGTTTTGGGATCATGGGAGGTTTCTCTACAAACAAATCATCCTTGTCACATAGTTTATAGATTACGACTTGGAGAGCTTTGCAATTCTCCATATCATGTCTAGGTGCCCTATGGTATGATAAAATCAAATTATCATTAAAACAAGATGGCTTGGGAATGAGAGGATAAAATGTCTTGATAGGGGGTAAAATCAAGTAGGAATGTTGTAATGACCTTTGAAATATGGTTGAATAGGACTCTAACAAGGGTGGCAAGGTAGTGGTAATTTTAGTTTTGATAGTTGGGGTGGAAGCCTTCTTAGGGGTAGGCATAATAATTGGAGCTTTGGGTGGTGGAATGTTCTTGGTAGATGGTGTTGGGTGTATGGTTTAGAAATATAAGGCATGGGGGTTGATGGTTTTGAGGTTAACGATTTGGAAGTATAAGTCTTGGTAAAAATAGGTGGAAGTGAAACTAGAAGTGGAGGTTGGGTTTATGGTTTCTTTGGGAAGATTGGTATCTTAATCAAGGTGGAGGGGTGAGGTCCCAAGATGGAAGAGGTATGTGGTCTTAAAATGGAAGTAAAAGTGAAAATTAGAGGCAACGTTTTGGATTTGGGGATCCTAAATGGTTCAACTTTCTTTATTGGCTTGACTTGTATTTTCTTAGGTGAGTTTAGTGGTGTCAAATCTAAATTTAAGAAAGGATGGATAAGATTTTGAGTGGGTAAGACACCTAGGTTATTGATGGAATTTATTGGGATATTGGAATGTGTTTTGGTTTCTTTGGGGGAGTTGGGCCGGATGGTTTATTTAAGGTTTGGGAGGTGAAGGCTTTTGTTGGTTTAGTTGGGGTGATGGTAGTTTCACTAGTGGAAGTTATGAAGGTTGGGTAGACAAGGATGAGGGTGATGACTCCTTCTTGTTTGGATATGGGAGCTCAAATTGATGACAAAACATGGCCCGATCAAGGTCTGGTTGAGAGATAAACTCTAAGTTTTTGACCAACTTAGAAAATGGCTTATAGATAGGCTTAGCTCCTTTGGTGTTGGACTTGAAGGATAAACCAAATGGCTAAGAAAGTGGGACAACCAAATTTTCATTTTAATCTATCAAAGGTTCTAAGGCCTTGATGGGTAATTCCTCCATGGGAGGAGTAGGCGAGGTAGTATTTTCCCTAGGTATGCTTTTTAAAGGAAGGGTGGATAGCTCTATCATGGAAAAAAATGGAATGGAAGTGACAATTTCCTCCTTTGCTATGCTTTCCAAAAGAGAGGTTATTGAGTACATTATCTCAATAAGTAGATAAGGGATGAAAGTTTCTTCCTTTTTTTCATTTTCCAAAGAAAGGGTAGGTGACTCCACTACCTCAATAAGTGGAGAAGAAGTGGTAGTTTGGGACATAGGCTTGTTAACTATTAGTTCCTTAATAACAACATTAACTATATGAACCTCATGTTTATGGGTTGACTCCACATTAGTGTGGTCATTGTTTTGAAAAAGGTGGGTGGTTAAGAAATGTTTTTTTTTTAAATTTCAAGTGATTTATTGGGGGGTACATTTAGGTTGACCATCATAAGTTCACCCTTGTCAATCAAATCTCAGACTATGATTTCAAACATCTTACATCTATTAACATCATATCCAATGACATGGTGGAAGATGCATATTTTATTCTCCTTATACCAACCTAGTATAGGGTGGGAGGAATCAAGTTATTGGGGTGGTTTGATCAGAGGAAGTTGGATGATAGATGCCTTCAACAACTTTTCCAAATTGAAGTGTAGGACTCTCGTAGTGGAGTATAATGATTTTGGACATAGAAATTTTGGGTTTTGGCATTTTGGTTGAAATAAGTGGAAGAATTTGGTTGGTTGAAAATTGGAGTAGGATATTTTTCTAAGCACAAATGCATTGCAGTTCCTTTAGCTTTGGTGTTGGTGCTAGTTTAGTTTGTGTGTTTGGAAAAAAATAACTAGAATTTTTGTTCCTCAATTTAAGATTTCCCTCATCAATAGCTCTAATCTCCAATTTATAAGCCATGTTGAAATCCTAATCAAATTCTCAAAAATGATGAAACTATAAGGTTGATGAAATATGCTTGGCACATGCTTAAAATAAAATCTCAATCAACTCAGGTTGGTGAAAAGAGAAGGAGAGTTGGTTGATCAACCCTCTCCAATGGGCCATAAAGTCATCAATTAACTCATAATAAAATTTCCTAATATAATATAGGTCAGTGATAGGAAATATTAATAGAGAAATGGTTCAAGAAATTTTGGGCTAGTTGGGCAAAAGAGAATAGGGAGTGCCTAGTGATGTCACTATACCAATCTAATATAGGTATGGCTAGGGACATGGGGAAAGTTTGGAGAAGAAGAGCATCATCATAATAAATAAAATAAAATTAAACTATCTAAGATTATGTTGGGTATCTTTTTTGCTTTGAAATTTAGTAAATTTTGGAAGTTCCCATTGTGTGGGGTATGGTTGTATTGGGATAGATGAGTGGATTTGTTAATTGAAAATTTGGTCATTTAAAAAGAGGTTGTGGGCACTAGCAACATATGACTCTATATTAGTCATATTCTCCATCAAATTCTTAATAAGATTAGTTTGTGATGGTACACCCCCATAATTGTAAGGTATATTTTGTTGGGGTTGTGAAGGTGCAACATATGGGTAACTAGTAGAGGTTTGTTAGGATGCCACGTATTGGTAAGTGGTCATGGAAGGCTGGGAAGATTCCACATATTGATAAGTGGGAACATATTATTGGGAAGAAGGTGGAGCTATACACCCTTGCGAGTTTCAGACATACCCTAGGTTTGGTGGAATAGACATTGGTTAGGTAAGAGACATGGATGGGTTGTTGGGTTGAAGGTTGGTAGTTACCTTAGTGTTAATGGGTAGAAGTGTAGAGGGTATGGAAACTACAAAATTTTGAAAAGGAGTGGAGGATTTTGGGTTGTGACTGGTAAGTGGTAGGGAATCAACACTAGTTGAAGGCATCCCTATGGTAAGTGGTGTATGGGTTACCAAAGGTTAGGTTGTTCCTATGTTGGAAGGGTTATTGGTTGGGGTAGAAGGTATTTGGGTATTGGTTGGTGGAAGAGATTGGTGTTGGTTGGTGGTGTTTGAAGGGTTTCTGGTGGAGGAAGAGGCTTGGGTCACCATAGATTGGGTGGAGATAATGGAAACTAAGGTCTCACCCATAAGGTAAGTTGGCATTCTATAGGGTAGTTTAATGGAGGGAACTGAAGCAAAGGTACGGTTAGATATGGTGTAAAGGTAGTGCTAGAGATCCATAGGATTGTTATCAATAAGGGTCGTGAAATCCATATCTCCTCAGGAAATAGATCAAGTCATTTTAAGAATTTCAAAGTGGTTGGTGTAACTCTTTGTATTTGGAGTGTTCTCCATGGATGAGGAAGAGGAAGATGGGTGGTTGGGAAGTGGATCTTGGTTTGCTCAGTTTCTAAATTATTTTCTTGTCAAAACCAAGCAAATAAATATGAAATAAGGGTGAAAGAAATCTCACACACTCAAAAGAGAAGCAAAAAAATTAAAATATTCAAGGAAACCAAGCATACACTAAGAGTATGTTTAAGTCCTAAAATTCATTTTATCTCTCTTTAGGCTTATGCCTTAATTTAAGAAGTTATGAGACTCAACTTGGGCTTGTAGAACAAGAACTAGAAAAGGAAGTCTAAATATGGTTTAGGTTATTCAAGGATCTCAAAATATGTATTATAATTTGGTATGTGGTTTGATATTGGGTCCTACCCCCTCACTTCACACACCATAGTGATAAGGGTGTTGGGTACTTAGCCAAAATATTCCAAATTGCTAGAGATTATACTCATCTAGTGAACTGAGTTGTGGTTTCTCCCCTTGATAGTGAAATTCAAGTGGGATAGCGAAGGAAAAGGTTTACCATTAGGTGATAAAATCCTAGTTGGGCCTTATGTCAATGTTTTATGTTTGATTTGAATGATTAATTTGGTATTGTGTGTGTGACAAGAGTGCTTTACTATGATTAATTTCACCATTTTAATTAAACGATATGAACTAAAGGAGCAAGCAAGTAATGGATGCAAGTTATTTTTAAACCCAAAGGAAAAATTTTATTTCTTTTCAATGATTAGAAGAACAATTATGATGCACCTAAATACAATATAAAGATGCAATTCCTAATCCTAAGATGAGTGTTTTTTTATTTTTAGAAATGAAGGAAAATTTGAAAATTTTAACCTTTTCTAAGAATACAAAGAAGACTAAAAATTACTTTAGAAAAGAAGAATTGAAACTAAGATTTTCAATGAAGAAAATGAAAGAAAAAATGTTTAATTTTAAGAAATGAAATTTTCAAAGGATGAAAATTTTACTAATGCAACTAAATGTCCTAAAAAACTAAGATCCTAAGAAAAGCTCTAGGGTCCTACTAGATGTGCTAGAATGTTTCACTATTGTTTCCATATTTATTTATTTTTTTCTAGAAAACAAGAAAAAACTCAAATAAAAGGGTGTGGTTAGAAGAACCTAGATTTCATTGTGCACTCATGATCCAGTCAATTATAGAGAAATCCTCTTTGGTTTGGGAGGATGACCTACAAATAAGAGAGAAACTAGAAAAGGGTGGATTAGCAAGTTAGATGGGTAGATTGCCTAGTGAAAGCTAGATCCAAAAAGCATTAGACTTCCATGGAGGCCCATCAATATACTCTTTTAGACAAATTAATTTATGGAAAATAAAAATAGTTGCTTGCATGAAACAATATAAAGTAATAAAATATGATTTTGAAGGTAATTTTTTTATTTTATTTTTTTTACCAAAATAACAATAGCTTGTTAAGAACTAGAGATAAAATGTTCAAACATGATTCAAAAAATAGTTTAAACCTCTGTGGTGTGATAGAAACTTAAAAACCAGAATTTGGGTGAAGGTTAATAGGTGGAAATTGCTTACTATTTTTTTGTAAAATAAAACACAAATTGACTGATGTCGGTCACTATGAAACCAATATCAGTTAAGGACAACCAATGTTGGTTAGGGTATGACTGATGCTAGTCAAAGGTGATCAATGTCAATTTTTATTGATTTGGTTTTGGGTAAGAATGAGTGTTGGGTTGGATTAAAAGAAATATTTAAAGGTTTATTTGTGTTTAATGTTGGTCATGAAGATGAAATAAATTCCCAAAAGTATAAAAATAGGGATTTGGATAGTTAGGTGATTGGGAATGGCTTGTGGGTGTTTGGTGAAAGATTGATTGTCTAGAGTTGTAGAAATCCAACATAAAGGGGGAGTATGGGAGAGATAAGGAATGGGTGTAAACAAATGAAATTGGTATAAGTTTAGATACTTATCTCTAGATTTTGTTAGCTTGAAAAAGTGATGAGGTTGGATGAAAGCTACATGGCATCTTGGAGTAATGCAAGCAGAGTAACGGTGCTTAAGCTCTTCATGGTGAGTTGTTGGGTCAATTTGATGTCTCTAGTCTAATTTTTTAGTTCACTTGGAAGATTTGATTCACTTGAGAGATGAAATTTTCATGTGACAATATGTTTAAACCTCTTGAAGTAAGGTCTTTGGGATAAATTAAGTCATCAACAATAATATTGGGTAATCGATGTTGATTGAGGGGTGACCCACATCGATTACATAAAAATAGTCAAAAATTAACAAAAATAGGTATTTTCACTTAAGATTGGTTATTAAGACCAAAAAAAAAATGGTCCACGGTTATTTAAGGCCTCATTAGTATGTGTGAGGAATAAGTTTAGGAAATTAGGGCATTAAATGCCTATGTGGGAAATAGTCTTAAGGCTAGGTTTCGATCAATTAGCCATGGGTTTGTGTAGGGAGGTGTAAATAGGCCTATTTAACTTAATTAACTAATTAAATTATCCAAAATGGGGAAAATGGGTGTGTTAAAGTATTTTAATAATTAATCTTAATTGAAGGGGGCCAAGGGGGCTAAGGAGTGTTTTATGATGACTAGAACCATGTGGTTTTCTAGTGGCTACACTAGCCCATAATCTAGAGATTCACCTCTTAGAATTTTCACCCACAACATATGAGGTGTTTCCAAGTTATTCCAAATTTGAGGAGGCTTGAGTATCCCTCTTGTTGGTATGGGTTTTATGCTCACCACAGTCGTAGTGAGGTAGCCTCTAATGTTTTAAGATCTCAATGGATATAAACTCCACTCTAGGGAATAAGTTGTAGGTATATGATTTATTTCAACCTATTGATGGAATAGCAGGTAGGGCATGCAGATTGTTTATAAGGTTTTTTAGAAAAAGGTGTAGTTCTAATAGGGGTAATGAATATCTACATGAGTTGGCTAGGTGGCTAGTTACAAATCTAGAGTGGGTAGATATCAAAACAAATTCAAAACAAAGAGGGAAGGGAAAGGCAAATTATAAATATTTTATGGTTTTTATATACTACTCCTCTTTTTGGTTTCTAAAAGGACTAGTTCTCTCAGAACCTATGCCTATTACTAGAAGTAATTGAACACACATAGTTAGACATGGTTAGGAAGTCTAAGGAAATAATGATTTATAGAAAATTCATTAGCCTCAAAAAAGGTTGATTCTTTTAGGGTAGTTATTGCACACCTTTAATCAGGAGATTATGGCTCTGGTTGGTAAAGTATTTGAGGCATCTATTATACACACACACACACATAAACTACATCAAAAAAATCACTCATACAAAATTAGATTTATGAATCAATTTTAACTTGACTATTTTAACCAATATATTTACCAATCCTTCCACAACTATTACACACCTACAAATCTATACATCAGTCAAAACAATCAATAATCTATTCATAACTTCTACACACTAAAGATTATGGAAACATATAACCAATGAAAGTAACAACTAATTGTATAAAAATAGGAATGAAAATACACAAACACATTCACTGATGATCAAAAATGGTGCCACTCCTGTATTCAAAAATTTTATGACAAAAAATCCAAGTTGGATTACAATTGATTATATAGACTTTGGGAAGGGGTCACCTCATCCTCCAAGTTCATAAAATTTAATTACATGTAATAGTTAGAACATGTGGTTCTAACTATGGTTTAAAACTACATAAAAGTCTATTTCTAGTTATCAATTTAAAATAGCTTTTGCTAAATATTTACAACACATGCATGTGTATAAATATAGAGGAAATTTTCTACAATTTTAACTCAAACTATATGCAAACTACAAATAGATGCATCATTTACCAAAACTACACATGCCTCCTTTTATAGGTTGTGAGAATAACTTATTGATCTTATAGATTAATAGTATTTGAATGGAAATCAAACATATGAATGAAGTACCAAAATAACTTTACCCATGTTTTTAAAATTGGTGGCACTACTGTTAGTCTTGACTAATTTGAACTATGAATTACATGCTCATTTATGCCTTTTATAAAATTTGGATCTTCACTTTTGTGTTCATTATTCAGATTAAAACATGTGTGTTCATAGTCTTGGTCTTAATTGTGAGTCC
Organism: Torreya grandis; assembly: GCA_037957365.1. Classification (NCBI taxonomy): domain Eukaryota; kingdom Viridiplantae; phylum Streptophyta; class Pinopsida; order Cupressales; family Taxaceae; genus Torreya; species Torreya grandis. Next base: position 1,065,289 of record JARHVA010004926.1, on the reverse strand, counting down.
CAATGTACATTGATATATATATATCTTGAGTGTCCAAAAAATATAAGTATTCGATCCATAATGCCTTGTTAGCTTTCACAATGTGACACATGTTGACTCCTGATTAAGTCCAAGATCTTTGAAAAGTCCACTTAGGACTTGTACCATCAATATTTTTCATGATGGAAGGTGAGCATGCCACTTGGCATCTTTGTAGTGTCTCTATGTGCTTTGAATGCTTTTATGCCATTTGTTAGCTTTTCATTGGTTTTGGGACCTTTAAAAAGTCTGTGTTGATCTTGCATTGCTAATCTACTTGTATTAGTTTTATCACAATTCATTCAATTTTAGTGTTTTGACCCAAGGACTCCTACAATATTGACACTTTTCATTCCATATTATGATTTGCTTCATATGTGTGTTATTTGACAACTTCTCAGGCCTCTACGTTATATATATTAGGCTCTCTACTTTTTCCTATGGGTCATTAGATCTATGCACTATGTTCCTATGATGGTGACACTTGTCACTCTCATGGATCTTTGAAATCTAAACTCACTCTAACACCATTCATTCAAATGGGCCCAATCAACACATGTTGTAGGATCTTGGTTGATCCAAATGGATACTTTATGAGATTAAATTTGATGTTTATACGACTATCAAATGACATTTTCATGACCATTGAATGATGTCTACACAACTATCAAATTTTATTCCATGAATTAATAAATTAATGATGTTATATTTGATGTTTTCACGACTGTCAAATGTCATCTTTATGACCATCAATGACATCCATGTATTTTCAAATTTAATCTCAGAAGTTTAGCATGTTGTTGATGCTAAATTTGGCATTCATGCAACCATCAAATGACATCCTTGTGAACATCAAATGACATACTCATGACCATCAAATAGCATCCACATGATATTCAAATTTAATGTCCTCAACTAACATATGTCATTTCCTCAAGACTCCCTACTTCTACAAACATAAATGAAAGACTTAGAATAATGCTTTGAATACATATAAAAAGGACCATACATGAATATTTTGTTTAAGGTTTTAGTATTTTTGAAAATAGGATTGGGATCCTTGGTTATAATCTTAATCAAGCTCAAGATATAATATAATTCTCTCTAATGAAAGGGTGCCACTTATAGTATGACCTTTCTTTTAGGGTAATTATGCAAGGAAATTATCTTTGGACTTATGTGGGGGAATTGTTTTAGACAAATGTCTTCAATAATTCTATGGAAGGGTTATTTTCTCTTAGAAAAAAAGTCTAAGATAATTAGTTAAAGTAAAAAAGGACTAGGATAAAACTCCTAAAGGAATTGGTAAAAGGGAAAAAAGGCCCAAGACAAAAACCTTGAAGGGTAAGTCTTAGAGGGAAAGAGTCTAGAACAAAAGTCCTGAAGGGCATGTAGCCACTTTAAAAGGGATAAAGAGGTCAATTCCAAAATATTTGAAGGGTATGTTCAAGAATTCCAAAGGACATGTGCCCTTTGGGAGAAGTGTTTCAGGACTTTTATGTCAGATAAAATGTCCAAAACACAAAGTCCAAAGGAAATGGCCTAGGACAAAAGTCCCAAATGATAGGATCAGAGGGGATGAAGGGTCTAATTCAAGGAAAAAATGCCTGAAGGGTCTAATTTTTAGGATAAATATTGATGGGAAAGGGCCTTTTCAAAAGTCTCGAAGGGTAACCAAAAAAGTCCTAAAAGGTACTTTGAAAAAGGCTAAAGGTTATGTCTAGAAAATATAAAGGGTATCTGCCTTTGACAAAACTTATGAAGGGTATGTTAGAGGTAAAGGGTCCTTTCAAAAAGTCATGAAGGAATTATTTTGAAAAAAATGTCTACAACAATTCTCCTGAAGGTTCATTATTCTCTTGGACAAAATGTTCAAAGGAATTATATTGGCTCAAAGAAAGTGTCTTAGACAAAATGTCTGAAGGAAAGGTTCAAAAAGGTAAAGGTATGAGATAAAAGTCCTAAAGGAAATGTGTGGAGAGGTTGAAAGGGAAATTTTAAAACTCTCAAAGGAATTCTATCAAGTTAAATGGCTGAAAGAAAAAGGTCAAAGGACACTCTGCACAAAGCCAAAAGGGTAGGTTAGCAAGGTAAAAAGGGCACTTCAAAAGTCCCGAAGGGCAATTTCCAAAATGTCAAAGAGTAATTTGGAAACAATATGATGGGTCCACTTCATAGGGCATCTATCCATGATAAAATCCCCAAAGGATCTAATTTATAAAGGCTAAAGAACAATCTCAAAAAGGTCAATGGGTAAGTTCAAAGGGGCCAAAGGGCAATGTCAATTACATCGAGCAAAATGCACATGACCAAAACAATCCTATAGACCAATTCCATCAGAGGAATTATTTCAAACAGAATGTCTATAATAATTTCTCTAATAAATATAATTCCACAATAATTCATATGTGACAAAAATCTTGACAAAGACAAAATAGGATAAGTCTAGAAAGAATAAGTCCCAAGAGGATAATAAAGATAGTCCCCAAAAGCATAAGTCCAAAAACATGAAGCTCAAAGTAAAAAACCTAATAGAATAAAATATTTAGTCTATAAAAACACAATATCAATGCCATCTTGTCAAATTATAAGAGGCCAAATCATGATCTTTTCCCAAAATTATCATAAACATAAAGAAGAATGGCCCAAAATCAAGACAATAATATAAAAAAAGTGGGTCCCCATTTCTTATAGAAAGAAGGGGGATGTTGGGTACAACAAATGGTGACTTATAAGGGGAATACTCATGAGTATTCAAAAACTTATAACTTTGATTTGGAATCCTAAATCAATCATGAATTGTGCCATATAGGAATACTCAAATCAAAAACATGAAATACACTCCTAATTTAATTCATACAACATACTTGCCTTCTAATTTCATGGATCTATGTGTGTCAAAACTTGTAGTTTATTTAACCCCTACTATGGTGAGTTTTTTCAAAGGCCTTGATGGGACTGTAGGTTTCGTTATAGTATTGATTAAAACTCAAAAATAAGGGAAGCTCAAGCATTTCTCTACTGCCAGTTGGTGTCCATATCCCCAACAAAGATACCTTGGGATCCTTCTCTTCTCATGCCATTATTGTCTTTTGATCATGATGCATGGTGCATTGACTTTATTCATCATGTGAGCCCTTTTATTTTCTTTTGATTTTATTTTTGTATTTTGAATCTATTGGTTCTTTTTTCCTTTTATTTTTATTTTATTGCTCTTTTGTTCTTGAATGAAAAAGAGAAGACTTGGAACCCCAGTGAGTTGGTAATTATAAAATAAATCATTACTATAATATCCTTGCCAACCCAATCTATTCTTAAAATTATTATTTCCAACAGGTATCTTAATGTGATAAGTGCATTTGATCCAATTAAACAAGAAAACATTCTAAATTTGTATGAATTAATTTGAGAGCAACTTACACATGGTAAAAGTATTCAATTGTGACACCATTCAGAATAATTCATGATTATAGACCTTCATCCTAAATACTTAAAAACATAGAAATACAACTAATCTATAAACTAGTTCCAAAGTATCAAGATTTTAATTTCCCCTTTTCACAAGTCACAATCTCAGTTGGTTTGTATTTTAAATTGGTTATAGGTAGAGAAAACACAATTATGATCATCAGATAAAGTAAAGAATAACTAATCTAAGAAAGCAAGAAACTAAAATAAGAAATCACTAAAATCTAATCTAGAAACGATGAAATCTAATATATGAATGCAAAAAATCTAAAATTAGGAAAGACTACTCTAGAAAGTAGGAAAATAGCCTATGAAATCAATAAATCTAATCTATGAAAGCAAGAAATCTAATATAATCCTACAACTACATTCATATATCCCTCATTACTTAATAACATCCACAAATAGTATAGTCCTAAAATAGTGCTTTAGGAACTATCTTTTGATTGGATATGTAAGCTCATTACCTTGGAGGTCCTTCAAATGAAACAGATTATTGCCCATTCTCTCTGAAATTTGGTATGGTCTAATCCATAGTGGGGCAAACTTTTCATGTTGTCATTTCTTCTCATGGGTCTTATCCCAAAGTAGCACTGCATCTGAAATCATGAATGTTTCTAGTTTTTTCTCTTATTAAACCACCTCTTGATCACATCCTAGTGTTTGTTGAATGTCTATAAGCCTTCACTCCTTGAATATTCCATCTTGATTATGTCTAGCAACCTTGAATCTACTTTATCACTTGGTTCTATGTAGTCCTACATAAAATGACAAGTGGGTAGATTCAACATGATTAGGAACACAAGCTTGCATCTATACACCAGTAGGTAGGGTGAAGTTTTAAGGGATGGCTTGTGTCTATTTTGATCTACCCAAAGAGCACACTTCAATAAATTGTGACATCCTTAGGCTAATCTCCAACTAACTTTTTGATTGCATCTATTAGATTCTTATTCATTGATTATGCTAGTCCATTTCCCTAAGGGTAATGGTTAGAATCTGACCTAATGATGATATAGTTATCATTTACCTACTTAGTAAATTATACTTATATGCAAGTCATTCCATTGTCACCAACTAGAGAAATAGGCATGACAAATCTAGTTGTTATGTGTTCCTCCAAAAAGTGAATCACATCTTGTGCTTTGTAATTCTTTATGGTCATGGCCTCAGCCCATCTAGTGCAATAATTTGTAGTAGTAAGTAAAAAATTATGGCCTACTAAGGAATTTAGGTTGATGACACCAATGAATTCTAAATCCCATTAGGCAAATGGCCTTCCTTTAACAACTAGTTGTAAAGGCATTGATGCATGCACTTCTATTTTGGCATTCATGGCATGTTCTAACATGAACATGAACATATTTTAAAAATGTTGGATAGTAGTATCCCATTACTAAGATCTTATGGGTTGTGGTATTTCTAAAAGGATGACCACTGCCTATCTTCTGATGCAATTTTTCAAAGATTTCTTTAGCATTATCTATGAATGCACACCTGAGATAAATACCTTCATAATTTATTCAATAAAGGACTTCCTTTTTTTTCATGTAATGACCATCTTTGAGCCTCAAAGCTCTCTTCCTTTCTTTATTGAGCTTAGGGGGACAAGTTCCTATAAGTAAATATTGTAATATATTAGTATACCATTCTCCTCTAGATACTTGAGCTTCACACACCTCTTCAATTGTGTTGTATGTATCTAGTTTAGTCATAAGTTGAACAATGCTTTACCCTCAAATAATATTTTTAGGCTTGATCTCTATGTTGAACTCTTGCATCTTCGCCATCTACTTACCTTGTCACTCTCTTAGTTGATTTTGTGATAGGGTGAACTTGACAATAGGATCTGGCATGATGTCAATGACTTTATTCCTCAAGATGTACTACCAAACCTTTTTCACTACTTTGATAAGGGTAACAATATTTTTATCAATCATAAATTACTTGAGTTATGCATCATTCAGGTTTGTGCTCATGCACATGATTGGATGCTCAGTTTCATCCTTCTTCTGCATGATTATAGTAGTAATCAAATGCTCTAAAACAAATGAGTATAGGTAGAAATATTTATTAAAATCTAGACTGATTAGTATTGGAGCTTGTGATATTGCATATTTAATGTCTTGGAAGGACTTTTAGGCTTTAGTTGTCCATTCAATTTTGTCATCCTACTTAAGAATAACATTTAGGGGTTTGAGCATTTTTGCAAATCTTGAGATGAAATTTATTATAAAAATAGTTTCAAATAATGATTTGAGCTCCTTCTTACTATTTAGTGGCTGAATTTTTGAAATCACTTGAATTCTATCTAGATCAATGGTGATCTCATCCTTGGTCATGTTGTACGCCAAAAACTTACCTTCGATCACTTTGAATATGCTCTTCTTTGGGTCCAATGAAATACTAAACCTTTTATATCTTTCAAATATTTATTGTAGGTGACTTATGTGGTCCTTTCAATTCTTTAAAAACACCATAAGATCATCTATATAGATGATTATGGATTTTCCCATTACTCCTTTGAAAGCATGATCTATGGTACATTGAAAGGTAGCTCCTACATTTATTAGGTCAAATGGAATCTTCTTATATGCATAAGTTCCCCAATTCATAGTGAACATCATCTTCATTTTATATTCAGATTGCACCAATACCTGATTATAGCCTGAAAATCCATGCAAAAAGGACATCATTTCAGAACCACATACTATCTGTATCACCTCATCCAAATAAGGTAGGGGATATTTTTCCTTTTTAGAAGCCTTGTTCAGGTTATTAAAATTGACACATAATTTGATTTCACCACTCTTATTTCTTACTGGGACCAAATTGGCCACCCAAGTAAAATGTTAGATTCAGAAGATAATTTTTACATTTAAAAGCTTCTCCTCTTCTCTCTAAATGAGAGGATCAAGAATAGGATTAGCTGATCTTTTCCTTTGTCTAAATGGTTTGTCATCTGGCTTCAAGGTAATCATGTGAGTAATGACCTATAGGACATAAACTTTTAGATCTTCATGTCTCTACGCAATGATGTCTTTATATCAAATAATTAAATCCTTTACTTTCTATCTCTCTTTTATGGTGCAGTTGAGACCAATATTCACATAACATGAGTTGTTCTCATCTCCTAGACTTTTTCTTTTTAAATTTGATTCATTGACCTTTGGTTGTCTTAGTTGTTATGCCTGAGTATCTATGTTGAATGGCCTCTATAAGGAGAACAAAATAGCTAGAATTTGATTCTCTTTGAGCTAAAGAATGCCCTCTTTATTTGATTCCTCTTGATAGAGGTGATTAATGTCCTTATCATTGATCGTCTGGGATTCAAATTCCCCTCAATTGGTTAGAAATAGGATAATCTATTGGTCATCATCAAAGACTTAGCAATTTTCTACATTGTCTGGAATAGAGGGGCACAATACCAATTCAATAGAGAATTTATTTACCTTAGATTCTTGGAGTGTCTCCAAATTAGAAACAACAACAACTAATGAATAAATGGTCTATTTTTCTCTCTAGGGAGTGATAGTATGTGTAAATATTTAAAGCTTTTAATCAAGTCCCATTCTTTGTGCTCTTATCTCTTTAAATATGACAACTTGTATTGATATTTATTTTTGATCTAGTTTACCACCAGATCTAAGTCACCAAATACTGATATCTAATTTGCATTATTCTTGAGTCAAAATGTAATGCCATAATTAGAGCCTCATACTTAGCTCTATTATTAGTGCACAAAAATTACAATCTATATGTTGCCAAGAATTTCTTACCTTATGTATCAACCATCTCTATTCTCACACTGGATCCTTGCTTAGATTTAGCACCATCAAAGTGTAGAGTCTATAGATGATTGAAACCTTTAGGTTATGGATTTTATACTTGATTTTATGTATTAAAAGTATAAATACCAAGGTTAGAAGACTCATACTTCACCTCTTCATTCTTGACATTGTAATCTATAAAGGGATACTTTATTCTTAGCTCTCTATCAATTTTGATTTGATTCAAAAATCCTCTCCATGGCATCCATTTATGAGAAAAGTCTATAGAGAGATATTCATTAAGTGTTTTGGACCAATCCCTACTCAGTAGCTAACTATATCCTTTAGGTATGTCCACCACTAGAATATCGATGGTCATTTGGACTCTTGGCGTAGATGCTACTTGAATGTGTACATTGTTCAAATATTAAACTACTAGGACCATTATCTTATTCAATTGAGAACTATCCTCTTTGAAGGGATAGGTGTGAGATCAAGCTTTTAACATATAGATGTAGGCATGATAGTTATAGATGCTCCCAAATCAACTAGCAGCTATGAATTTTCTTACTGAATGCCTAGATAATTAGTAGAAATGGTGGAAATTCTAGCTTGCTCTTATAAATGATGTTGGTGTTTTTGTGGATGCTTTCACTTTCTCCATAGCCACCTTTACAGAATAGAATTATAAATCAGCTCCTTTTGTTTAGTGATCTAATCTAACTTATGAATAGTTATATTCACCTTGATTTTTTCCATATCTTCAACAATATTTTATCCTCCTTTACTTAGCTCTATTTTATTCTACTATTGATCACTCCCCTTTGGAGGGGGTGGATTATTGTCTACCTTAGGATTAGGATGAATCACCATGTTATTTTGAGTAGTCAATTTTGTAAGTGGTTTTTTATTCCTTAGATTGTAGGAACCTCTCTAGAACTACTAGAAGGCATGAACTTCATCCATGTTATCTTCAGGTTCATTTTCATCTTCACCAAAAAAAAGAAACTCATGAGTTTTAAATAAAAAGGTAATGCTAGAAAAAATATGATCTAGATGATGCTTAGGCAGATTATGCATCTGATCTTGTCTAACCACCTCTCTCTAGAAGATTTTGAATGCTGCATAGAATTCAATGCAATTGATCTCACCATGCTCAAAAGTTTTGTGAATTTTGCACCAATTGGGAAGAGACATTTCTTCTTTATTGATCTCTATAATATTTTTAGGTTATTTAGGCCTGTTAAATGGTCTATTAAATCTTTGGAAACTAGTATTCTAATTTCTAATTGGGCCATTTACATTGCCTATCTTTATTTACATATTCAGGAAATCATTGCTCAATTTTTAAACCATCTTATAAATAGAATCTAGTTTTGCCTTTGTGGAATCCATAACTTGTAGAATAATAGTTAGAAGTGTAGTTTCTTGTTGGATTTACTGATAACCATTACTCATTACATGATTTTTGAAGTAGCTAAAGTTATATTATGTTATCTATGTTATTGAAGGTAATATATATAAATGATTTTGATTGATTCATGAGACATTTTTCCTTACATTGGAATTGGATTTAGTGATGTAAAAGCATTGTTGACATTAGGCACTCTAGGCATCTAAGGATTCAACTCCCTATCTATGGCGATAGCCTCTTCGAATACTAATGCCAAAGTGTTATCCATAATTTCTCTTCTCAAGAACACAATAGTGATAGGGTCCAATGTGTTATTGTACAACTCTAAGGCTAGTTGTCAAGATCCTACTCTCCACAATAAGAGTATATATGATTACCTCTTGTATTAGAAACTAAACACAGAATTTAACCAGAATGAATAAGTAACTAGAAATATGAAACAACACAGGTTATGAGAGACAATACACAATCCTGTATTAAATACTCAGAAGAAAATACAATAAAGAAGATGCCACTTCTTCCACCTCAAAGGCTTGCCACACCTCAAGGACTTCTTCCCTCTCTCTCACGGTCCCAACACACAACTCAAATATAGAGTTGTTGTTCACCCCCACCAGTCAGTAACAATGTTGCCAGTACACCAAGTACACAACCGTACTCCAAGTAGCTCTCCTGCTCTCTACTACTACCTGCAAATCACTAGACCTTACTCACCCTATAGATATCTCTACACCCTGAAGAACCCTTGTCCTTGCCTCACCAAGTCCTTATGATTCTTCAACTAGTACCCCAGTGGATCTCCTAGTAGAACTTGCATAACCTGCAACTCTCCCTGATCATACACACTCAGCACCCCTTTAGAATTAGGAGGAGCTACTCTAGCTCTCTCTTCAAGCTCAATAGATTTCTAGCACACTTTTACAATATAGCCTATGAGTCTATTATATAGATCTCATGCATACAATAATTAGACCCTAATTAAAATAATTAGATCCACAGCTTCTAGTCTAAAATTGGCTCTTAACATGCAAACACTCGGTTCATTAACTAACTGTCTATGAAACTGGTAGTTTTGAACCGCACAGGTGACCGACATTGGTCCCTGTCTGCCTAGAGATGACCGACGCCAGCCGATCCATGACCAACATCAGTTGCTCTTCCTGTCTAATCTTATTGATGTCGATTGGCCTAACTGACACCGATGTCTGTGACACTTCAGCAACTCCTCCTGTTCGTAACCTGGTGAAGCTTTTAACTCCACAACCTAACAATCTCCCACTTGGAGATAAATAGCTACACCTGTACCTATACTTGTACCTATACCTGTACCTATACCTATACCTGTACCTTCATCTAATCCATTTCCTAGCTTGTATCCCTCTTCAAAATCAATCTTGAAGACCAACCACCACACAACCTGTGATGCTACTCCTATCATCCAAGTAATCTACCACATCTGCATCTACAAACCCATGTAGAAAAGAACTTGACCCTGTATCACATGTCGACCTACTGCTGGTCCCTCTCAGATACCTGAGAATCCACTAAACTGCCCTCCAATACTCCTTCTTTCCCGAATTAGCTCCAAACTTTCTGACAACTCCCACTGCTTGGGATAACTCAGGTCTACACTAGACCTCATGTGATTTCAAACACTATTCTAAGCTCTGCTTGAACTGTCCAGCCCTTAGTGTGCTTACTGATTTTGCATCCTGCATATTGAACCCCACCAACACCATCTTCACATCAACTCCCACTGGAGACAAAAAATCTCTATGTCTCTTATGCCAAAGAATTTCACTGCTCCAAATTCTCCATGACATACCTCTAAACTAACTTTACTTTTAGCTCAAAAAACTCCCAGCATGTGTGAACCTATAACTAGTATACCATCTACATACAGTAACAAGATAATGTTGCAATCATCATCCAATTTGGTAAAGATAAACACAATAGTTACACTGACATTGACTAAAGCCCTACTTTGTCATCCACCTGTCACAACCTGTACCACTGTCTTGCAGCTTCTTCAAGACCATATACCTTGGCCTTCTGTCTCACGTATCCATCCACTCTCTTCTTTAACTTGGGAATCCATCCATCTCTCAGTGCTTTCTTCCAGTTGACAACTCCACCAACAAACTCCTGTTTGGTTCTTCTCTAAGGACTCACACTCCTCATCCATGACAAGCTCCCACTATTTTTGGATTCTACCTGCATTGCCTCTTCACATCTTCCTAGTTCTCGACCATCAGTAAACAACAAATAAAGAAGGTGAACAATGAATATGAGGTTCACTTACCATTTCATTCCTCCATATGGGCATTTGAGACTCGTTGATAGCTTGTTATCTACCCAATATCCATTCCAGTGACCGATCTCGACCATCTCCCAATTTGCAACTGATCGACGTCAATTTCCTGTGATTAACCCTGTCTGTCGACATCTGTTTCCTGACCGATGCTGGTATACCCTCTGTCGATGTCAGTTCTTGTATGATTGACATCGATTCCTTCTACCCGACACCACCGACTCTATTGATCTGCACATGACCAATGTTGGTATCTATCTATTTGACGTCAGTTCCTCCTGACTAACACCGGTACCTGTGTTCACCTGTGAGTGATAAATTTTTACCTATGAGCTCTTTTTGGATCAAAACCCTATTCAAATTAACACATCCCTACTCAAAATAATTCAGTCCCCTCAGTTGATCTCTATCTGTCATCTCCTCCATGAACACCAAGGCTTTCCATTTCTTAAGTTTATCAAAGATATCTGTCTTTTGCTTAAGAACATGCATTCCCCTCCTACATATGTGACCAAGCATACAAAGCCATGTCTCTGTAACAAAAGGTGAATCAGTAATATAAGTAGATAGATAAAGGATACCTACTTTCTTACCACCATCTAATTCAAGTGCATCTGCTGTGAGAGTTACTGTGCATCTCCCATCACCCAACTTTCCTAAAGAAATTAGACTCATCTCCAAGACTAGAACCTGCATGACCTTCTTCAACACCTGTGTGTTATCTGCCTGCAATTTCAGCTTCACTTCCCCTTTGCCAACCATTTGACAAGGCTCACCAGCTCTTAAATAAATCTCTCCAAAGTCTCCAAAGACATACCCATGAAAAGATGCTCTATTTCAGGTTGCATGGAAAGAGGCAAAAGAATCTTTAAACCAAGATTCTACTTTATCCAGAACATCCTGTGCAACATCACCTGCAACATCTACTCCTCCCTTTTCTTCATACTGATCTTCTACCAACCAGCAATCTTTATTTACCTGCTCTTTCTTTCCATCAATCAGACCATTTGTGCGATTCAATTTCTCCATTCGTAGCTTACTTTCTTCTGCCATTGCTATACTCCCACTCAATCAGAAACCCCTATGAGTACCCTGTAATCAACACACATTAACCATATCTAAAACCACCTGTTAGTAACCCAACCAAAAGCTCTGATACCACTTGTCAAGATCCTACTCTCCACAATAAGAGTATATATGATTACCTCTTGTATTAGCAACTAAACATGAAATTTAACTAGAATGAATAAGTAACTAGAAATATGAAACAACACAGGTTATGAGAGACAATACACAATCTTGTATTAAATACTCAGAAGAAAATACAATAAAGAAGATGCCACTTCTTCCACCTCAAAGGCTTGCCACACCTCAAGGACTTCTTCCCTCTCTCTCACGGTCCCAACACACAACTCAAATATAGAGTTGTTGTTCACCCCCACCAGTCAGTAACAACGCTGCCAGTACACCAAGTACACAACCATACTCCAAGTAGATCTCCTACTCTCTGCTGCTACCTGCAAATCACCAGACCTTACTCACCATGTAGATATCTCTACACCCTGAAGAACCCTTGTCCTTGCCTCACCAAGTCCTTATGATTCTTCAACCAGTACCCCGGTGGATCTCCTAGTAGAACTTGCACAACTTGCAACTCTCCCTAATTATACACACTCAGCACCCCTTTGGAACTAGGAGGAGCTACTCTAGCTCTCTCTTCAAGCTCAATAGATTTCTACCACACTTTTATAATATAGCCTATGTGTCTATTATATAGATCTCATGTATACAATAATTAGACCCTAATTACAATAATTAGATCCACAGCTTCTAGTCTAAAATTGGCTCTTAACATGTAAACACTCAGTTCGTTAACTAACTGTCCGTGAAACTAGCAGTTCTGAACCACACAGGCGACCGACCTTGGTCCCTGTCTGCCTGGAGATGACCGACGCTGACCGATCCATGACTGACGTCAGTTGCTCTTCCTGTCTAATCCTGCCAACGTCGATTGGCCTGACCGGTGCTGGTGTCTGTGACACTTCAGCAACTCCTCCTGTTTGCAACCTGGTGAAGCTTTTAACTCCACAACCTAACACTAGTGACACCTCTAGTTTATATCTTGGGGTCAACCAGTTATACATCTTCTACTATCTTGTGTTGAAAGCATGGATGGGCTCATTAGGTTATCTCTTCATGCTAGTAAAGTGTTGGTATACCAAACTAGGATTGGTGACCTGTCCAAACTACACAAGAAAAGCTACTTGACATTCATCCCAAGAAGTGATGGAATTTTGGCTAGATTTAAATACTAATCATAAGCAACATCCATCAAAGTAAAAAGGAAGAATTTTCATGTAACATCTTCATCTAAAACATTCATTAATATTAAATCAACTTTAACTGATTTGATATATTCCTCTATTGTCCTTGATCTTGAAGGAGAAAAGGATGGAAAGTATTTTTTGGGATTCTGAGGCAAATCATGCATGTCTTGTAGGATGGTGATGGTAGACCCAACTAACTAGGGCTGTTACTGAGCCATTGGTTGATAAATAGGTAAAGGGTTCCTTCCAAGTAAGGGGTTCCCTACTGGACGAGGATTTTTTTGGACTAGGGCTATTAGCATAGTTCTATGTCTCCTATGATTTTTTAAGGTTAAGAATAATAAACCAACCTAGGAATTAGATTTGGTCACTCTCCTAGGTGAATCTAGTGCAACTCTATGCAAAGGCTAACTATTACTAGTAGAGGTGTTAGCCTTCCTTTTAGCATTAGTTAACTATTGGTGTGGGTTTTATACATACCACAACCATAATGAGGTAGTTTATAACATTTTAGGATCTTAATAGAGATAAACTCAACTCTAGGGCATCAGTTGTAGGTATGAAATTTATTTCAACCTGTTGATGGAATAATAGGTAGGGCATGCAAGTTATTGACAAGGTTTTTTGGATGGAGATGTGATTCTATTAGGGGTAGTGAATATATAAATGAGTTGGTTGGATGGCTAGTTACTAATATAGAGTGAGTAGATCTTAAAACAAACTCAAAACAAGGAGGGAAGGGTAAGGTAGAAAATATAGCTTATGTGGTTTTCATGAACTACTCCCCTGGTTGGTTTCTAAAAGAACATGTGCTATCAGAACCTATGCTTGTTGCTAGTAGCAATTACACACACATAGTCAGACATGGTTAGGAAGTCTAAGGAAATAATGATGTAGGAAATTCGCTAGCCTCAAATAAAGGTTTCTCCTTTTAGGGTAGTTGTTGCACACCCTTAATCCAAAGATTATGGCTTAAGATGGTGAAGTATCTGAGGTATTTGTTGCACACACATAGAAAACTACATCCAATAAATCACTTATGTACAATAAGAATTATGAATCAATTTGAACTTGACTATCTTAACCAATATATTTAACAATCCTTCAATAGTTGTTACGCACCTATAGATTAGTTTATCAATAAGAACAATGAAGAATATATTCATAACTTTTGCACATTTAGAATTATTGAAACATATAACCAATGAAAGTAACAACTAATTACACAAAAATTGGAAAGAAAATACACAAACACATTCACTGATGATCAAAACTAGTGCTACTCTTGTATTAAAAAATTATCTGACAAAAAATACAAGTTGGATTATAGTTGATTATATAGACTTGGGGAAGGGGTCACCTCATCCTCGAAGTTCATGCAAGTTTGTTACATGTGATAGTTAGAACATGTAGATCTAAATGTGGTCTAAAAATGTATAAGAGTCTATTTCTAGTTATTAATTTAAAATAGCCTTTGCCAAAGCTTTGAAATGTGTGCATGTGTATAAATATAGATACAATTTTCTATAATTATAGCTCAAATTATATGCAAACTACAAATAGATACACCGTTTACCAAAACTACACATGCCTCTTTTTATAGGTTGTGTGAATAACCTATTGATATTCTAGACTAACAGTCTTTAAATGGAACTCAGATATATGCATGAAGTACCAAAATCACTTTACCCATGTTTTTATAACTAGTGGCACTATTGTTAGTCTTGAAAAATTTGAACTATATGTTGCGTGCTCTCTTGTGCCTTTTATAAAATCTGGATCTTCACTTTTATGTTTATCATTCAAATTAAAACATGTGTGTTCATAATCTTGGTCTTAACTATGAATCCTAATGTCCATTAATAGATATATCTTGAGTGTCCAAAAATATAAGTATTCTATCCATAATGCCCTACTAGTTTTCATAATGTGACATATGTCAACACTTGATTGAGTCTAGGATCTTTGAAAAGTCCACCTTGGACTTATACCATCGAGATTTTGCATGATTGAATGAGAACATGCCACTTGGTAACTTTGTGGGGTATATGTGTGCTTTGAATGCTTTTATGCCACTCGATAGCTCTTCGTTAGTTTTGAGACCTTTGAAAAGTCCATGTTGATCTTGCACTATCAATTTGCTTGTACTAGTTTTATCATAGTTCATTGAATTTTAATGTTTTCACTCATGAACTCCCATGAGCTTGACACTTGTCATTCCTTGTTTTGCTCTACTTCATATATGTGCCATTTGGCAACTGTTCAGGGCTTCTAAGCTCTATGTACTGGGATCTTTGCTTCTTCTCATGAGTTGTTGGATTTATGCACTAGTCTCTTATAATGGTGACACTTATCACTCTCATAGAGATTTGACATTTCAACTTAGTCTCACGTCATTTGATCAAATGAGCCCAAGCAATGTGCGTTGTAGGATCTTGGTTTGAATCCAAATAGATACTTTACAAGATTAAATTTGGCATTCACATGACTATCAAATGATGTCCTCATGACCATCAAATGATGTCAGTGCGATTGTCAAATTTAATTCTATGAATTAATCCACTACCAAGGTTAAATTTGACATTCACATGATTTTCAAATGAGATCCGCATGACTATCAAATTTAATCTCAAAAGTTTAGGACAATGTCGATGATAAATTCCATGTTCACATGACTGTTAAATGATGTCCTCACGACCATCAAATGACATCCATATAATAGTAAAATTTAGTCTCATCAATTGACATGTGTCATTTTCTCGAGACTCCCTACTTCTGCAAACATAAATGAAAGACTTCGCATAATGCTTTGAAAACATATAAAAAGGACCCTACATGAATATTTTGTCTAAGGTTTTAATATTTATGAAAATATGACTAGGATCCTTGGCTATAATCTTAATCAAACTCAAGACATAATAAAATGTTCTCCAATGTAAGGGTGCCAATTGGCAGTTCAACCTTTCTTTCAAGGTAATTATGCGAGGAAATTGTCTTGGGATTTGTGTGAGAGAATTATTTTGGACAAAATGTTTGCAACAATTCTCTTGAAGGGTTCTTTTCTCTCAGATAAAATGTCCAAGAGAATTAGCTAAAGGACAAAAGGCTTGGGATAAAAGTCTCGAAGAAATTGGTAGAAGGGTAAAAATGTCTAGGATAAAAGTCTTGAAGGGTAATTCTTGGAGGGAAAGGGTCCATAACAAAAATCCCAAAGGGCATGTGGCTACTTCAAAAGGGTTGAAAAGGTCACTTTAAAAATGTCTAAAGGGAATGTGCCCTTTGGGGGAAGTGTTTCGGGACTTTTGTGTCAGATAAAATGTTCAAAAGACAAAGTCCAAAGGAAATGACCTAGGATAAAAGTCCCAAAGGATAGGCTTGGAGGGGCTAAAGGATCTACTTCATGGTGAAAATGCTGAAGGGTCTACTTTGTAGGATAAATCTCTATGGGAAAGGGTCTTTACAAAAGTCCTGAAGGGTAATAAAAAAATTCCTGAAGGTTACTTTTAAAAAGGTTGAAGGGTATGTCTAAAAAATTTGAAGGGCATGTACCCTTGACAAAACTTCCAAAGGGTAATTCGGAGGCAAAGGGTCCTTTCAAAAAGTCCCAAAGGAATTGTTTTGGACAAAATGTCTTCAACAATTCTCCCAAAGGGTCTTTATTCTCTTAGATAAAATGTTTGAAGAATTCTATTAGCTTGGAGAAAGTGTCTTGGATAAAATGTTCAAAGGAAAGGTTAAAAAAGGCAAAGGTATGAGATAAAAGTCCTAAAGGAAATGTGTGGAGTTGCCAAAAGGGAAATTTTAAAAGTCCTAAAGGAATTCTATCAGGAAAAATGGCCACAAAAGAAAGGCTCAAGGACACTTTACACAAACCCTGAAGGGTAGGTTAGCAAGGCAAAAAGGGCACTTCAAAAGTCTTGAAGGGAAATTGCCAAAATGCCAAAGGGTAATTTGGCAACAATCCAAAGGGTCCACGTCATAGGGCATCTGTCGATGACAAAAGTCCCAAAGGATTTACTTCATGAAGGCCAAAGGATAATCTAAAAAAGGTCGAAGGGTAGATTCAAAGGGGTTAAAGGGCAATGTCAATTACATTAGGTAAAATGCCCATGGCAAAAAAAAGCATGCAGACCAATTCCATCAGAGTAATTGTTTCAAATAGAATGTTTGCAATAATTTCTTCGATAAAGATAAGTCCACAAGAATTCATATGTAACAAAAATCCTAACAAAGATAAAATAGGATATGTCCCAAAAGAATAAGTCCCAAGATGATAGCAAAGATAGTCCCCAAAAACAAAAATCCAAAAATATGAAGCCCATAGTAACAAACCTGATAGAACAAAAGATTTAGTCTATGAAAACATAATATCAATGCCATCTTTCTAAAGTATAAGAGGCCAAAATCAAGATCTTTTCCCAAAATTTGGATGAACATAAAGAAGAGGGGCTCAAAATCAATTCTACAAACTTTGGTGACATTTATTTAGTGACACTGGCTAGGATTCCGCACCAATAAAGTTGAAGCACTTTGGAGGATGTTAGCCAATCTTATAACCACCTTGGACATGTTTGTGTCTCCTCCTGCTTTCACTTTGTTTGTCAATTGTTGCCTACTTTAGTTTTTAGCCATCACTTCATAAGAGACATATATTGCTCTCACCTTCTTCCAATTCGACATTGAGGGGGATAGCAGCTTAGTTTGGTTGTGCAATGCTTCTTCAGGTTCTTTCTACCATTTTTTTAAAGATCATTGTTTCTTCTTAGTGAGCTTCATAAAAAATAATAATTTCTAATTTTGACATGACAGTTACAAAAAATCAACATCTATATATTCTATAAAGATGGATTACCATCCATAAGAAGACTTGACATCACATTGTATACTTGTAATACATAAGTACATTATTATACCTAATTATTGAGACATAATTATATTTGCTTTAGTTACACTTAAAAAAGAGTGTTAGTACAATATTCTAATTACACATTATTAAGCCTAACTTAAGTGGTCCTAAATTTCTTGTAGCTTAACCTTAGCTTTAACCTATTTAGTTTAGCTTTAACTTATTATAGATATGAATGCTGTAACAAATTGACAACTATTACAATCCAACTTATGCAAGATTATAGGCTAATTAATTGCTTATTATTGTGGCTAATAAGAAAGATTGTGCAAGTAATTGACATGTCTATGTATCCTTCCACTTTTATGTATTTGATAGTTTAGAATTTTGAGTGAATATACATTTCAGATATTTTTTCTCAATATTTTCTCTCTCACCTCTTTTATACCTTGCAATTATTTTTAATATACCTAAGTTTTTTGATAGAATTCAATTATTTTTATATAAATAATAATAAATTAAATATTTTATTTATAATTTTTCTAACTTATATTTTTTTTTTAATTTCATTCTAAAAATATTTATTTATAAATAAGTACTTCTTTTACATATAAATATAATTCCTTTATTTTTGCCATATTGCTTAGGCCTTATTGTTGAATCCATTTGTTGCTTTCTTTATAATTTATATAGGAAATTAATAAATTATTTGTTAAATATCTTCAAACTTTAGGGGAACTAAATGGACTCACCATATAAAAGGCTGAAAATATGTAATCATAAAGGGATTTACTCGTTCTTCCTTGGTTCTTTGGAGGGAATGCTCATTTGAATTTTAAAAAAGTGTATTAGAAAATCTTTCAAAAACATTTTTTTTCTTTTAATATTATTTTTAGAGATTATGTATTTAATGTATAATATCTTGATTTTTCTTATTAATAAAAATGTGTTGGTTTTATTTTATATAGTTTTGTTTTATATTATGTTTTTTTAGGATAGGGTTTTATGTTAGAGTTATTATTCTTAAAAATTTGGTAAATAAAATTTTATGGAAACAATTTTTTTTATTATTTTAAAAAACAAATCTAAATTTTTTGAACAATGATTATTTCAAGAATTATTTTCCAACCCATGTAAATTGTAGGGGGCACAAAATTTCTTTTACTTATTTAAAATTTCTCTTTCTATATGTTATATTTACATATAGGTAGATTTTATTAATGCAATGTATTTTAATAGTATTGTGATCCTATTTTTTCTCTATGGATAAAAATAAGGCGTTCCATAGGACCTTGGTAATATGAAAAAAAATTATTTTTCCATTACAACACAAGTTGAGAGAATTTAATTTGTCCCTTCCTCTTTTTTTCCTTTTTAAATTGTAATGTCATTATTTTGGAAATGAAATAAATTTTATTATATTAATTAATATAATAAACATATAAATTATTTAAAAAAATGGAGTGGTAAGAGAACATATCAAAAAGTTACTAAAAAATTAAGTAAAGTATAAGAATAAAACAATAAAAGATTAAGTCATGACTAGAAGAGATCTATTACATAAAATTATAATTACTAGACAATAAAAGAAGTTTCTTCATAAAGATCATTTCAACTAAAACTAATAATAGATCGCTCACCTTCTCCTTAAAAATATTCATCTTACCTAAAATAAAAAATCCCAACACAAACTTTATAATTTTTTTATCAAATAACAATTGCTAGCCACCTTGTAAACTCCCTAAAAGATGGAGATGCCATTTTTATCTTATGCATGCTGTTCAAAGAAGTTGGATTTTTATCATTTATATGTTGTTCGAAAAAGTTGCATGTTGTTTATGCATATTGTTCAAAGAAGTTGGATAGTGCTTGTCGGACTTTCTAATTATCTCTTTATTACATTTGAATAATTTTCAAATGTTATTTGTCTTTAAAAACATGGATTGGCTTCTTTATTTTTTGCTCAATAAATAATTATGTGATAAAAAAAGTTTAAGCCAAACTTGTTATATTAAGTTATTTGAGAAAAAAAAGAAAGCCAAACTTTTCATATTAATTACTATATATTTATATATATAATTAATTAATTTACAACAAGAAAGTCAAACTTGTTATATTATGTTAAGTTATTTGAAAAAGCAAAAAAAGCTAAATTTCTTATATTAATATAATTACAATTTATATATCTATCTAATAAAATGTTTTAAGTAACTGGTATTTTTGTTAATATGTATAAGTATCGATCAAACTTACCATATTAATATAATTACAATTTATATGTACATCTAATTTATAATAGGAAAGTTAAATTTTTAATATTAAATTAAGTTATATGAAAAAGAAACGAAAGCCAAATTTATCAAATTAATATAATTATAATTTATATGTATATTTAATAAAGTGTTTGAAGTAATTGACATTTTTGTTAATATGTATAGAGTTAATATTTGAAATAAATGTCATTTTTATATTTAATTTTTTGTTATAAAATTTGTGAAATATAAATATATATGAATGAGTGACATCATCTTGTATTTTTGATTGATTGAATGGATGAATGATACTTTGTAAGAAGTATAATTATATGATATAAATGATTGAAAATTATAAATTTAGATCTTAAATTGAGATACCTTGAAAATGATCAATAGTTATATTTACAATATTAAAATCATGGAGGATACAACGTTTGACTTTCTATATCAAATATGTAGAAAGATATATATTTTAATTAGTGAATATAAACAACTATCATCCATCATCTTCACCAATTAATAATTTTCATTATAACTAAAATTGGGAAAGAAAAAAAAAAAAACACCTATTTTGATCTGGGTGGGTAAGTGATCTAGATCGGTGTTAGCAACTAAAATACTTTGTGGTGTTGCAAGAAAGAGTAGACCCCAATACAGAACAACACGCCAATTCCTTTTCCAAAAATATCACAATCATTCGAGACTGACAATTTTCTGTGCCTGTCACAATTTGTTTGCGACGTTGCAACCCCACAACCAACAGTTTTCTTGCCTTTAAACTAATTCCAAACAATGATCACGGCTGCAATTGAAGCCCCTGCACATGCACAATCTACACGAAAGAGAGCGGAAGTTTCGTTTTGTACAGCCTGATAAAAGTCTAATATTAAATGTACGGAATTTAAGTGAATCACTATCATGTTATTATGGCTTATAGTTGTTTTGTTTTTCAGATAAATTTATGTTAGAACTGAGAGTGTGGGTTTAGAAAGAACAAGGATTGAATGGGGTTCGATTTTCTGAGAAACAGATGGACAGTTTTGGTAGCCTGCATTTGGATAGAATGCTTTGCAGGGGCGTCATACAGCTTCAGTATATACTCTGAGACGATCAAAAACCGCTTCGGATACAATCAACAGCAACTGAACACCATCTCTGTGTTCAAAGACATTGGTGAGTGTGTGGGTATTGTTTCAGGCCTCTTATACGATCGTTTCCCTCCATGGATCGTTCTGCTGGCTGGAGCAGCACAGAATCTGGCAGGGTACGCGGTCATATGGCTGTTTGTGACCGAAAGACTACCCACTCCTGCAGTGTGGGAGATGTGTGTATTTATCTGTGTTGCAATAAACGGGCAGACGTATTATAATACAGCGTCTATAGTCACATGCGTTAATAATTTTCCTGTTAACAGAGGAATTGCGGTGGGTTTGATGAAGGGCTGCCTGGGCCTCAGCAGCGCCATTTTGTCTCGAGTGTGGCGCCTGTTATTTCCGGATTCAGATGGGTCTTCGTTCTTGGTGGTGGCGGCCATAGCTCCTTCTGCAGTGGCCTGTCTCCTCATGCCGATTGTGCGCAAATACGATCCACATAACTGGAAAAATGGTGCTTCCAGTACTACGGTAAACCTGGCTATGGCGTCTGGACCGGTGGTGGTTTTAGCGTTGTTTCTCATGGGTTCCGCCTTCTGGGATGGACACTCTTTGCACGTGAGTAATTTTCTTACAGCTACTTTTTTTATTGCTGGTTACAGCAGCTTTTGCAACAGTGGTTATGCAGCTAACACGTATAGTTACAGATGGCAATTTAATTACAGTGCTTTTGAAATAATTGTGTGTTTATTTATTGTATTAATTTTTTATCATTATATGTTATTTTTTTAATCAGCAGGAAAAAAATTTAAAGAATAATCATAGATTATCGTCATAAATGTGGTTATGCTGTTAATATTTATAATTATAGATGGCACTTTAATTACAGTGCATTTAAAATAATTGTGTTTTTATTTATTGTAGTATTTTGTTTTATTATTATCTGCTATTTTTTTAATTAGCAGAAAGAAATTTAAAAAAAGATCACAGATAATCATTAGAAATTTGATTATACAATTAACAAGTATAGTTACAGATGGCATTTTAATTACAGTGTTTTTGGAATAATTGTATTTTTATTTATTGTATCATTTTTTGATCATTATTTGTTATTTTTTTATCAGTAGAAAAAAATCTATAGAAAAATCACAAATAATTATTATTAGAAACATGGTTATGCAGCTAACACTTATAGTTACAGATGGCATTTTAATTACACTGCTTTTAAAATAATTGTATTTTTATTTATTGTATCATTATCTGTTATTTTTTTATCAGTGGAAAAAAATTTAAAGAAGAATCACAGATAATTATCAGAAACTTTGAGCAATAAATAGAAATATAATTATTGTAAAAGTATTGTAATTAATTTGTATAGAGATAAAATCTTCAAAATATTTTGATTTTTTTTTTTTCATTTTCTTAATATAAAATATTGGAAATATCTTTAATTGGAAAATGAAATTCTCTACTGTTAAGATATTCTACTTTTGATATATAAAATAGTATTATATTATTTAATAAAATTTTGATGAAAATAATCATACTCTCAATCAGAGCCTAAATTTGACGGTCGACCTTACCTGTCATAATTTATTTTATCACTATTATTTATTCAATATTACTGTTCAATACAGATAATTTATAATAAAAACAAGAAATAATAAAGAAAACATAAATATTTATTATAATCTTTTATCTTTTTTGAGAATTTATCTAAAATTTTACTTATACAATCTCTTTAAAAAATTAATTGTATTTTACAACTAAAAACTTTAAACATAACTATACAGCTATCAAATTGAGGTCCTACTCTCAATATATAATATATTAGTACAGATATTTTAAATACATTTATCTGAAATTCACGATTTTTATTTTGGAGTTTGTCTAAAATTTTATCTATATGCTTTCTTTAAAAAATTGATTGTATTTTACAACTAAAAAACTTAAACACAATGATACTGCTATCAAATTTAGGCCGAGCTCCCACTATATAATATTCAAGATTTTTATTTTAGATTTTTTACATACTATATTAGTTAATAAATTTATTAACTTCTTCTCTTCTTTTCTACTCACTAGTGATAAGTGATATTCATCTAACTATATCAATATATTGGGTTTGAAATTTATTTTCTGGAAACAAAAGATATTACATACTCCACCTTATGTCTCAGATATTACAATTTTTCTATTAATTTCTCAAAATTGGAAAAAAAAAAAAAAAAAACATTTCAAAAATTTAAAAAATATTTAAATCTCAAAAATTATGAAATTTCATTCTATTTGAAATATATACATATTAAAAAATTTAAAATTACATTCTATTTGAAATATATATAAGTTAAAAAAACATAATATCTTATTCATATGAAGGAGTTTGGAGGAGAGTTTTTTTTTTTTTTTTTTAAATTATATTTTTTTTTCAAGCTAAACATATTAATAAATTGTAAGATAAGAGTTTCAATATTTTCCATATTTTTTTTAATAAAATATCTATACTAGTTTAATATATCTGTAATTTTAAAAGATCACATAATAATGATTTATATCTTTTAAAAAGAGTCCACTTTTAAAGAAGATGTACTAATTATTTTCGAATAAACAAATTAAAAATTTTGCACTTCATAAATTAAATTTAGCTATTTTTTTATAATAAATAATTATTTAAATATCATTTTTTAATGTAAAAAATAAATATTTAAAACATTATAAATATATATTATAAGTTCTTGATAATTTATCTAAAATTTTACTTTGTATTTAATATAATTTCTCAAAAATTAATTATATTTTACAAAATAAAGTATAAATATAATTACACAACTATCAAATTGAATCTCGACATTAAAAAAACAATATATTTCAGTTGAGTAAGAGTGTTTGAATATATAAATAGAAGAAAGAATAAGTTTGAGTGGTAAGATCTAGCGATAGGGCTTTAGTAATTTGCCAACCTTCAACCGTTCAATACTCTCTAGGTTCGAGTTGATTAAATAGAGGGAGTTTGCTTTGATAGAGTTGGAAAAAATTGAAGATATTGAGCTAAAACTCCAATCCTTTTTATTAAAAGAAAAAACATATAAAAATGATAAAACAATATATTTTAATTGACTGTATGTTTGAACATATAAATAGAAAAATTAAAATATAAAAATGTTTTCACTGTCATGTACCCAAAATAAAAATAAAAAACAGTTATAACCTGTCTGTTCAATTTTTTTCGAAATCAATTTATATATTCATAAAAGTATTCACTTCTCTGGAATCATTCCTAATAAGTCTATAAATGTATGAAATGATTCGGAATAAATTTGGAGAGTGGGATCGTAATTGAGATTTTTGATCAATAACCCTCAAAAGGGTTTTGGCATACTTGTTAACTTCTTTCAATCTAAAACCCATTTAGATCAGCGATATTTCTTCAACAGAGATTATCAAGTGAGTGTTCAATTGCAGGTAGACAGAGTGGAATTCATGGTTGCATTTTTAATTCTGGTGGCTACATTGTGGGTACCCTGGAAAGCAGGCCGCCATGAGACTACCTCAACCTCAACACCATCTAGTCATGAGCCGTTGATAAACCATCCTGAATCAGATCAGTCTGAGAAGACTAACAGCATTGACTACACTAATAATAGTTGTGTCTGGAGAGCACTCTGCAGCCTTGATTTCCTTCTGGTATTGTTTACCTCTGCCATCGCTCTGGGCTCCGGCTTTGTCGCAGTGAACAACATGAACCAGGTTGCAACATCCCTCGGATATGCACAACAAGACGTCACCATATTTGTCACTCTCATATCAATATGGCAGTTCTTAGGCCGTTTTGGCGGCGGGGTAGTCTCTGATTATTTACTCTCTGCATTTGGAGTGGCCAGGCCATTGTTGACTGCAATCGCTGGTTTCGTTTTGAGCTGTGGGTATCTGCTTATAGTAATGGCGGGCACTTTTCCGTGGGCTCTGTATTTGGGGTCCATTGTTATAGGACTCTCTTTCGGAGCAAACTGGTCTTTAAATCCTACGACTGTGTCTGAGCTCTTTGGGCTATGCCATTTTGGGACACTGTACAATGTGGTGTTGACAGGGAATCCAGTGGTATCGTATATTCTCTCCGTGTGGGTTGCAGGGTATTTGTATGATAGAGAGGCAGAAACACAAGAGAGAGGAGGAGAGTGCAAGGGAAGCACATGTTTTAAGCTTACTTTCCTTATTCTGGCTGGTGTTTGTCTGTTGGCAGCATTGGCATCCTTCATTTTGTGGTGGAGAAGAAGACATTTTTATCAAAAAAAACAATGAGGGACTAAAACAGATGTTATAGCTTAGAGTTTCATAAGTTACAGGTATTATCATAAAATGTATGTTGTAAGTGAATAACGGTTTTTGATTTAATTAGTGAAGATGTTTGGTTCATAAAGAACTAATTAATTATTTGGCAGAATGGATATCCCTTAGAGCTTGGTTCTTAATCAGTTATTGTTATCCCTATCATACTTTTAAACATGAGTCAAAGTATATCTTACTCATAAGACAAAAAATAACAATGTAAATACCATGTTTATTATACAAACTATATCTAAATGGGAAAACATTGACACTGGTACTAAAAAATTATGCTTCTAAAAGAGTTATAATAGTATAAAAAATGATATATCATGGTTTTTGACATTGACAAATATGACAAGAGTTACAATAGTATAATACTAAAAATTATGCTTCTAAAAGAAGACATCTGATAATTAGAATGTAGTCACGGAGCCAGAAAACATAGAGTTATCAAAACATAATTTTAAATTTTAAATAAAAGAAACTTTTGTGAATGCATTGACATATACATTTCATATATACTATTTTTGGCACCATTTTTTGCAAGGATCTCAAGTGTTATGAATATAACATGAATCTTAGACTTATGATATTGTTGGATTGTTAAATAAATATGGAAAATACTGCTTTTGTTGTTACTTTTCACTTTTTCCATTTGTCAAACTCATTAATGGGAGTGTTTGAGCAATGAGGAAATTATCCAAGTAGCTCTTAATTATTGAACTGCCAAATTTAAATATGCTTTCGATATATTAAATATCATAAACATTGAAGTTATGAGATCATCATGGTCGTAATTTGGTGACATCAAACTCAGTACACTTACAAGAATGATTCTTTTCCAATTTTGGATTGTAAATTAGATATCAAAGCTCTAACTATCATGCAATCTCTTTGTATTATTAGGTTTCATTTATATTACAAATGGTTGACTCTTTACTCATGTGAAATATCACCAAACTCTCTACTAATTGATATTTTTTTAATTACGTCTTCTACCAATGTCATCAAATTGGCTAGTCCCACTATTCTATAAATTGCATCCAATTTTCTTAATGGATGCACTATGCTTTTTATGCACTTGGCCGATTTCTTCTAAAAGAGCTTTTGGATAATTTTTATTTGTGTTATTTAATCAATGGATTTTGATAATTCTTTTGAAATCAATTTCCATTGAAGAAATGTTTCTGTACGTTCCCAAATACAAGGTTGATATGGTTTGAAAAGTGGAAATTACCAAAAGGGATGATTAATGGGCACATTTTGATATGAAAATAAAGAGATCAACCTCCTAGTCATCAACATATTAATGCGATTCTAAACTTATTAATCTAAAACTATTGATTAATTTGTGAAAGAGCATGGAATAACTTTCACTTTTGCATGGGAAGTGAGCTTTGTTCTTGTTAGTGTGTTCTCAAGTTATGAATGCACTTAATATTTGGCATGGTTTATAAAAAAGTATGTGGTTTTAAAGGAAATAATTTCCAGGGATGCTACTATCAATATAATTCTCATAATGAGACAATATTCCTCCGAATGTGAAAAACTTAACTTTGTAGGTTTTTGTGATATATCTGTAATATTGATTTGAACAATGTACATGTATATGTGAATCCTTTTGTAACACTATGAATATATAAATATATATTCTTATCTTACTCTTATGGTTAACTTTTTTGTGCATACATCGCATGTTTTTTAGTATGTTTTCTATATTTTTGAGGATGAGCATTTTAAATTTAATTTTCCTATTTGTTTACTTTTCATTATAACTTACTAGTTCACACACCTATTTCTAATGTGGTATTATTATGTTTGCCTACTCAATTTTAATTTATTTATTGCACAAGACTATGGACCAAAGCCACCTAAAATATCTTCATTGCACAAGACAATAGGCGAAAGTCACCCAAAAAAATTTCTTGTTTTTAGCATGTTTACATATTACATTCTTGGCTAATGACACTCATCAAAATATATATGTATGATTTTTATTCTGCCCTATGGTTGGGACATTTGTGGCAAGAATCTCAAATGCTATGAATAAAATGTGAACTTTAGACCTAGAATATTTAAAAGGAACTCTTGTGGAAAAATTGAAGAAGATGATGTGGTGACTTGTGGCTTCATGTAAGTCCTTATGGTAATCTATGTGAAATTTTACTAACTAAGGTTTGGAACTATTCATTATGGAAGCTTGAAAATTTGAGAACTTTTTGTGTTAATTTTGTTCTCAGTATAGCAAATTATTAGGGATGAGATCAACTCTGACAAATTTTTAATTAATAAACATATATGCACTTTAGCTCTTAATTTAATTTTTAAAGTCTATTTTGCATCACACCAATCTTTCATTCACTATAAATTAATCAATAATTTCATTAAGAATTTTGTTATTGATTTCACTCTTTATTTAATTTTGTTGTAAAAGAATGTCATTAAGAATTTTAATTTAATTTATTTCTTATGAATGAATGAAAATAAGGTATCTTTACATAGTCTTTTGTCACATATTACAATCTTGACCATCACATGTCATTGTCATGCAACCTAAAGGTCAAATAAGTGAAAAAGTGCCTATTCACTTTGATAGTCACTTGATTATTTTTTGATTTAATAGGTGTGATAGATATTTAATTTATCTTTATATTCACCTAGGTCCATTTGATCTTCGTCTTCACATCTATGTTGGAAAGATGGCATAAATCCATGCATATTATATCACCACCAAGTTTAAAGTCTTCATTATCCTTTACCTTTACAATGTTTATATAGAGGAAAGCATGTCAATTCTTCTTATTATATATGTAGATGCATTGGATTATCATATCCACTTAATATAATTTCACATCCAATTGTTTACCTCTGTGTAGTGAATAAACTTTTCACAATCACATTCCAAGCATTAATAACGCATCCATCTACATTAGTGAAACATGTGAGATACAAAGAGAACATGTGGTTATCATCATGTGGTCACAAGGTCATCGATTGACAGAGTCCAAACATCATATATCAATATTAAAAAATATTCACATAACTTTTATAGATAATAAGATGCAAATAAATTCAATAAAAATTCTAATATCCAAGTGAACACATGGGATTTAGATCATAATCACAAGGTCATGGACTTGGGGATAACATAATCTAAGTATTTGAAGCAAAATAGGATTTCATGGATGTGTTAACATATGAGTTCCACTTTAATCTAGCGTCAGGTCCGCTTGTCACTAAGATGTGTGTGGCATGGGAAATATAAAACAACCATTTTAATGTTGAAATGTGAATGTGGACGCAAAATTATTTAATTATTTCACATTGGTACATATGAGATAAGGTTATGGCTAATTAATCAAAGAAAGAAAAAAAACTAGATTACAATGTGAATTTACCTCTTAATGTACTATGAAAATGAAATAGATCAAGAAAAAAGAAGTTTTATTTTCTGCTTTTCTATCTTGCTACCTTATTCAAAATTATATTTCAAAAGTGCCATCAAAATATCACTTTAAATTTTACTATGATTTTTAACAAGGCTTGAGACTATGACATTGCAAGATGCAAACATGTGCTACAAGCATGCAAAATCTAAAACTTTACTCCAAAATGGTTAAGTATTAAATCTTATTATGTAACAAGGCCTTTATAATGATCATGTGGTTATCCTTGGTTGATAAATAACTTCCTATTGGTTAGATAAACCATAACACTATCTAAGTTACAATGTAATATTTATTCTCATGCATTTGTAGATTGCAACAAATATGATTTTTTTCATGTATTTTATGAGGAAAGTATGAGTGTGGTACTTTGAGATTATAACACGTGTTCTGATAATGGATGGATTTCCCCCTTTTATAAAAGTTTTACTTTAGTAGGCTACAATGTGAATCTACCTTTTAATATATTAAGAAAACTTAATTAATCAACAAGAAAAATGTTTTAATTATCATCTTCTATCTTCTTACCAAATTCACATTTATCTTTCAAAAGTGCCACCAAAATATCATTTTACACTTTAATACAATTTCTAACTTAACATGAGACTACAACATTTCAAGATGTAGACATTGTTGCAATCAAACACAATTTACAACTTTAATAAAAAAATACAAAATATTAAACCTTAGTAGTGTGAAAAATGGTCACAAAATCCATACGACTCAAAAAAATATTATGTTATCAAGGTTAATAATTTAAATGTCATGGTTCACTTTATCATGTAGTAGAGCCTTTACAATGCTCAAGTGGCTATACTTGAGGATATTCACATTAAAATTAAATCTATATTATCATTCAATTGTAGATTGAAATAAAAAGGAATTTGTTCAAGTATTTTACAAAAGAATCATTAGTTCAAGGCTATTAGATTATGACATGTGTCATGATCATGGATGGATTTTTCCCTTTTTCAAATTTTTACTTTAGTGGTCATGATTGTGGATGGATTTTTTGACGTTTTCAAATTTTTACTTTAATAGTGATATAATTTGTCTTTGTTAAATTTTATTCCCCTTCTCCTTGTGTCATGCATATATGGATAATATTATGGTATCAAGGCCATTTTTTGCAATGAGCTCAAATGTTATGAATGCAATGTGAACCTTAGACTTGGGATATGTGAAGGTGTCCTCATAATTTATTTAAAATATGTGATCATTGTAAGTTTATTATATGTAGGAGAAAGCAAAAACATTTGAAAATAAAGTGGATTTAATATTTTAATGTATCTATGGAGTTCACTAGGCCAAGTTGAGAAAAAAATAGATATTCACTTTTTCCATGACTTCTTGACCCTTGGATGATCACCGCATGTCATGTTTTGATATAGCAAGGTTTATTAAAGTGTTTTATGTACTTTATCAATGTTTGTGAATATAATTGTGACATATTTATTGATTAAAAAGGTAAAAGCATGGACATATAGAGATATTTAATGATTTTAAAGTTTGAACAGATCCCAAAACTACTTAAATATATGTGGGAAACTTTATGAATCCATTTCTCTTTGATCCTATTCCAAATGTAATGTGCATCATGCTGACTAGACATATTAAAGGTCAAAGGAAGTAAATATGTGGAGCCTACAAGAACTTATTTCATAGGATGTTGCCACATGGTTAAGAGATATGTGAAGGAGAGAAGATATGGATAAAAGGAAGTATGAAATGGAATTAATGATTCCATGGATCTATAGACAATATAAGGCCATTAAAAATCTCAAAGGCACTTTTTCACTCTGTGATTGCAAGACAATAAGATCGTGTAATGCATTTTGGTTTTAGTATACACAAAGATAAAAAATGATGAAGATTTGGATCTCTATGAGGATAAAATACATAGGATTTTTCCATGTGGCCACAATACACATAAAGATGTGAAGGTAAATGACATCTGAAAAAGAGTAAGTGTAAAAGGATAAAAATAATTCAACATGTTTTTGAAACAATAAATGCATACAAAAAGTGAACATCATGACTATGCGATTGAATGGAGTAGAAATAAACTCGGTTTCTCTATAAATTTGAAACTATGCATCAACAAAGTTGTCCTAGAATTACTAGCCATCAAACTAGATGTGTTGGTGAAATTATTGACAAAACATTGTATTGAATAGCTTCAAACTTAAAAATATATCCTTATTGGTTTGAATTATTGTATATCTATAATAATATCATAGACAAGACATGAAAAATATTATCCAAGTGGAATAATACACCACACTTGTATTTTTTGAAACTTTTTAAATAAATAAAGCTAATTTGAAATTATTATATGGAAACTTGCAATGCAAGTAAAGTATAAAAGTAAAAAATCTTAGACCACTAAGTGAAATAAAAATATATTAAATAATCTAAGTTTAACTCGCTTTAAATATTTTTACATCATTCAAGAAGCCTCTTCAATAGTAAAGTCAAACATGCAATCAAAAAACCTCTAAGGCAACTTAGGCACTCCAATTGAGCTAAATATAGAAAATAAGATGAAAATAACTTTATTATGAGTTATCTTAACTTATAAAGTCTACCCCAAATATTTGGGGATGAATGGATAATTATTTAGAATTATCTAAGTACACTTTTAGTGAACTACAATGAACTAAAGTTAACTAATAGTTTGATTTATTTTTTAGAAAATCACTAGAAAGTATCCAAAATTAACCAAAAAATTAATTTATGACATAAATAAATAAAATAACCTTTCTAAACACCTAAAAAATTAAAATAAACTAAGTCTAAAAATAGAACTCAAGTTACCATATTGGCATCATACTTAACATTCTCCCCTTTGATGCACATAGGTGAAATGCCTATCATCTCATTAAATCTTTCATGAATTTACTTGTGCAATATTTTGGTGAGAATATTAAGAAAATGATATTCAATTATAACATACCAAATTAAAAATAGTTTATCATTGACTTAGTCTCTAACAAAATGATGTTTGAGTTCAATGTGCT
This sequence comes from Torreya grandis, assembly GCA_037957365.1. Classification (NCBI taxonomy): domain Eukaryota; kingdom Viridiplantae; phylum Streptophyta; class Pinopsida; order Cupressales; family Taxaceae; genus Torreya; species Torreya grandis. The sequence continues at coordinate 1,032,997 of JARHVA010004926.1, read as the reverse complement.
TGGTTATATCATGAAAAATTAAATTCTTGGGCAACTATATTGCCCCATTGTTATCACAAAAAAAATTATGTTGTCTCAAGTTGAGCCTATATGAAATAAAATAAGAGTATTACAATCCATAACCCTTGTGTGAAAACTAATGTAAGGGTTGTATATTCATATTTATTAGAGGATAATTCAACTAGTTACTTGTTTCTTTGGAGACCAATAAACTAACCCACTTAGTGTGAAGTAATAACATAAAGTTGACTTTTTATCTTCAAAAAATCCTCCTCAATATTAATATATTTATTCAATGAGACATAAATATATTTTTAATATAAAATTAATACCATGATTATAATTACCTCTTACATATCTATAAATTATGTTTTCTTCTTCCAAATGCTTTAGTGACAATTTAATGATAAATTAAGAAGCTAGTGAAACCCCATAACTAATATCAGGTCTTGTCAAAGTGAGATACAACAAACCTCCCACCATGGCTATAAAATTATTTAAATTAGTATAAGTAATTATAACATCTCACACTATATTTATCTCACTTGTAATCAGAGTTTTTATGGGCTTAGTATATTGAAGATTATACTTCCTTAACATGTTTAGGGCATACTTGGCTTGAAAAATGAATACTTCCTCTTTATTTTCATATAATTACATGCCAATAAATTAATTCATAAGTTAAAAATAATTCATATACAATTATTATTTCATACCTTCATTGAATCCATTCAACATCTCCACATAACTACCTATAAATATCAAGTCATGTACATAGAGACAAACATATAAAACATTAGAACCCAATGTTTGTATGTAAAGAGTTAGTTTATTTTGAATTATTTAGGCATCTATAAAATAACCTTATATCAATGATTGAATACCAATATATTACATATTAATTCCACAAATAAATATCCTTATTCATCTTATATACCTTAAATTATTTATCCTTTACCTCAAAACCTTGTGCCTGACCCACATATACTTCTTTTTCAATCACTTCATTTAGAAATGCAATTTTGACATATATTTGATGGATTTTCCATAATTTATGATTATATATATAATAAAATAGTCTTATATTATATTTACATGCCACAGGTATGTATGTTTTCTTATAGTCAACCCTATATGTTTGTGTAAATCCTTTCACAACTAGTCTAGCTTTTAGCTTGTCAAATATACCATCACTCTTGACTTTGTTATTTTAGATCCAATTTATACCAATTTCACATTTATTAAAATAAGGATTAAATAAATTCAATGTATAATTATTATCAATTTAATCCATCTCTAATTTCATAGCATCAACCCATGTTTTATTTTGACTAGCTTCTACCTAATTTCTAGGTTTAGTATTCACAAATGATAATGCAAACATAGTATTTTCATCGTAAGCAACATAAAATAAGTTTTATATATATATATATATATATATATATATATATATATATATGTATGTATGTATATATGTATATATGTATGTATATATGTATATATATATATATATATATATATATATATATATATATATATATATATATATATGTATATGTGTGTGTGTGTGTGTGTGTGTGTGTGTGTGTGTGTGTGTGTGTGTGTGTGTGTGTGTGTGTATAATCCTTTTTATCCTGCTCTTATAATTATAATCCAACATTTGATTAGTTGTATGAGAATTCAATAAATGCTTATTCTTTTTTGGTGTTGATGTAGATGGATGACTAGTCTCTTTCAAAGAGCTAGTATTAATTTTTGTTGAACTAAAAACTTGTGTAAGACTTTATAAGCCATAAAAATAAACTTAAATAGGATTAACCCATTAAATTATGACTTATATATATATTTATTTTTGGTAATTTTAATTCTTTATTTTCCTTCAACTTGGATGGACTTTCCATCAAAAAATTGTACTTGGATTTTGAAGGAATTATCTAACTTGCTAAAATCATATTTTTGACTTGTCACTTGATATGAAAAACATGAATAAAGATTAAAAAAAATATTTAATTAATATATTCAAACAAAATATGTGATAAAATAATATGATCCATCTTGAACATCACTTTGCTCAACTTAAAAATATTTCTTTTCACTTTCTTGATTAGCTTGATTCTTAACTTCTAGTATCCTATAACATTTAATCATGGGTCCCAATTTTTATAGTAATGACAAGTAAAGTATTTATTACTCTTACTTGTGAAGTTATAGTCATATTTTCACTTTGAATTTGAGTTTTTCAAACTCTAGTGATTTTTATTTTCCTCTTTGGTATTTGAAACATTTGCCTAGGTTTCAAGTGTTTGTTCTAGACATTGTTCTTTATATCTTACATAGTTTCTTCTTGTCTTCATGAGATAAAATAGAACCCACTAACTCTTCAACACTTATAATGTTCATGTATTTAAACTCTTCAATAGTGATCACAATATGAAACCATATTTAGTTTACATATCTCAAAAAAAATCTTACTATAATAATATCTTATATAGTTTCTTCATAAACCCTCATTCTATGTACTAAATCATTTACCTTTATATAATACTCTCCTACTCCTTTAGAATATGACATTCTCAAATTCTCAAAATTAATTTTAAGGTTTTGGAGTTTTGATTATGTTACCTTAATAAAGCCTTGATATGAAGTCTTTGTTGAGGTATGTTCTTATTGTTGGTGTTGAGGCATTGATGTTGTAATTATTGTCAAAGTCAAGATGGGTGTCAAGGTCAAGAGTTGAGGCCATTCCTGGTGGAGTAGTAAATAAGTCTTACGATATGATAAAATAAAATTTGAAGGAAACCTATAAATTCTTCTAAGGTTTATGGCATGTAAAAGTCAAGATCATGATGCAAGGTAATCTACTGCTTAGTACTAGGTGTCTTGAGAAGCCTAGTCTAGTCCTATGAGAAGGTGTATGCATAGAGCTCAGTGAAGCTTGGTAAATTATGTTAGTATAGGAATGAAATAATGTATAAATTTATGTAAATAGAAATAAGAGGCAAAAAATAATTTAGAAGAATTAAAAGGTTAGTTTTGATGCTTAGTCATTGCATTAAGAGACCGAGTGATAAGGCATAGGCTTGGTAGCATGATGAGGTGAGTAGTCTAAGGCTTGTGAGATAATGTGTGGTAGTGTGTGAGCATGGTATGAGGTTTTATGATATGAGGGTGAGGTTTTGAGATCATTTAAAGAGGTTTCAAGGTGTGTTCAAGGTCTAAATATGACTGGCAGTTTAAGACCTAGTATACAAAGAGACTTAGTGTGATATAATGAGGGGTCAAGTTTAGTTTCCAAGGTGCCAAAGCTCCTAATAACATTTTAATAGGTGTGATAAGTTGTGTTAAGTGTGTTGACCAAGTTTGAAGTCTATTGAAGGATAAATCATGATAATTGGTGTTGATACCTTTTATGTGCACTAAATGGGGTGTTACAGATCTGAGAAGGATTTTATTATGATCGTTGGCATGTGCAACCTGTTGACCAAATTTGACTTTTAGGTCAAATTGGGGAACCCATAGGTAAAAAATTGGTTTTATAAATGTTTTGGAGGGAATAATATCTTTTCATGAGGTGTTTCATAGGTCATTTAATTCTATTCAATGATATATTAGCCTTTGTCATAAATTTCATTAGCCAACACATCCTTTTGAGTCATTTTAGTGGTCAAAAAGGTGAATTTAATGATTTGTACAAGTATTTTGAGAAGTTTGAAGGTTAAAAAATATTATTTAATTCTAAATGTGTCTAATTTAGTTTTAAACAATTGACAAAATTGAAATATGGTAAGTTATGCAAAAAAGGTAGTTTTTTAGTGAAAGGAGAAGAAAATGGCACTTGTAAACCCTCCTTAGGAAGTGTGCCACTTGAAAAAGGTTTAAATGTGAATATTAAGATTAAAAATTATTATAAACATGTTTTAAATGATATATATGTGTAATTTTAATGCCAAAACTATTTTACCCCTTTCACCTCTCTTGGCAAGCAAAAGTGACCTATAAATTTCTACTTGGTATGGTCAACACAAGGGGTTTCAAGAAAAAAAAATATCTTAGGTGTATTTTAAACTAATTTATCTTAAATTTGATGTTTTTTTTATAGATTAATGGTGGTTTTATATTTATTAACCATTCCTAAGAAGTTGACCTTTCAAATCTACTTATTAATCTGTGTACTCTACATGTTTTACTCTTGTTTGTGAGAGTTCATACAATTAACTTACTAAGAATGGTTTAAATGATGTTTAATCCATTAAATTATGTACTCCATAATTTTTTTCACTTTTATATTTGATTTGATGAGCCAACTAGCTCAGTTTTCAAAGAAGAGTGAAGGAGTGAAGATGCAGTTAGTTCTACCTTGTTCCAAAAATTGGTATTTTATAGAGGTTTTGAATGAATAGAAAAGGGTGTTACACATGGATAAAATTAATATTTTCACTTCCTTAATTTTATTGTTTTGACCATGTCATCATTTGAGTAGCTTGCTAGCTTGTCTTCCTCCATTGTCAATTACATGCCTAGCTTCACTTGCAGTCACATATATGGGCTTGCTCAGCTTGCTCCTAAAGTTGTATTCATGGTATGTAAGTTGTTAAAACCATAATAAGTTAAATGTATTTCATTTATGTGTTTGTAAAAGGTGAAAAGTGTGATCATATGCTCATTTACCATGCCAAATAGCCATTTCCTGCCTCTATATACTCTTTTTCACATGTAGGTAGGTGTTTTCCATTTTGAATAAGGTGTTTGGGGTGATTTAAAAGTATTATTGATGTATATAATCTATTTGAATATTTAAAAAGGAATTTGAGGTGTTTTGAGGATTTTTAAAAACATGTCTTGCCTCAATTTCATACCTTGTTTGCATAACTGGCCCCAAACATCCACCTACAAAACCTTGTTGACATCATGATGGTGTATGGAGAAGTGGATGTGTGTTACAACTTCTTGGAATTGTTTGGGGTGCATTAATGATATTTTAATAAAGAATTTTAGGTTAATATTCATTCTGTTAGGTTGTGGAGCTAAAAGCTTCAACTTGTTGCAGACATGGAGAGGATGTTGAAGTTCCAGAAGTATCGGCATTAGCAGTATGACCAATGTCGGTCATGATCAATGCAGAAGGCAACCAGCATCGGCAGGGAGTCAGCCGACATTGGTCAGCACCAGTTAGATAGGGACCGACGTCGGTCGCCTGTGTGTTCCAGAACTATTTGTTGCATTAACAGTTAGTTAAGTGAACGGAGTGTTTGCATGTAAAGGCTATTTCGAGCCTTGAGCTATGTGGATAATTATAGTAAACTAAGAGTCTAAGTTATTGTTTAAGTCTGAGATCTATTTATAGACCCATTGGCATGTATTTTAAAGTGTGCTAGTGAAGAGAACAAAGTGTGTGTTTCTCCTAGTTCCACTATGAGCTAGAAAGGAAGGCAAGGAAGATCCTTCCATTGTGAGTATGGTCTGTTGAATTGTAGGTTGCAGGTTCATGGGAGATCAACTTGAAGTACTTTAGAGTGCTTGGTGTACTGGCAGGGTTATTACTGACTGGTTGGAGAGGTGAACACCAATTCTGTGTGTGAGTTGGGTGTTGGGACCATTTTTGGTAGGAGAGTGTTTTGAAGAAGAATTACTATACACTTAGGTGTGGTGAGCCTCTATAAGGTGGAAGAGTGTGGTGGCTCTTTACTGTATTCTTTTCTGTACAAATGTTAATACAAGATAGTGTATTGTCTCTCATATTCTGTGCTATTTGTGAATTCTAGTTACTTGTTGCTTCTATTTATTTTCGCATGTTTAATTGCTTAAGTTTGGTAATCATATTGTGCTCTTTCTGAGGAGCAAGATCCTAACAAGTGGGATCAGAATAGGTGTGTTGTTCTTAGATTCCCCAAAAATTGGTATCAGAGCTTTTGGTTGGGATACTAACATATTGGATTAGATCTGGGTAGTGTGTGTTGATTACAGGTTACTCACAGGGGTTTCTATTTGAGTGGGAGTAGAGCAATGGCAAAAGATAGTAGACTACGAATGGAGAAGTTTAATGGCAGGAGGTCCAAGTCCAGGTATGGTAGAATAACCTACTAGAGATATGAAAAGAAAGAGCAGGAAAAGAAAGATTGTTGGTTGGTAGCAGATCAGCATGAAGGACATGAAGAAGAAGCAGGTGTTGCAGATTTCATTGCATAGGGTGCTCTGGTATGTTCTTTGGATAAAGTAGAATCTAGGGTTTTAGATTCTGGTGCCTCTTTTCATGCATCCCCAAATAGGGAATTTTTTCATGAGTATGTCCAGGGAGACTTTGGAGAAATTTGTGTAGGGGATGGTAAGCCTTGTCAGATGGTTGGCAAAGGGAAAGTGAAGCTGAAATTGTAGACAGGTAACACATGGGTGTTAAAGGAGGTCATGCATGTCCCAGTTTTAGAGTAGAATTTGAATTTTGTAAGAAGTTTGGGTGATGAGGGTTGCACAGTAACTCTCACAGTGGACTCTTGGAAGGTTACCAAGGGTGCACTTGTTATAGCAAGAGGTAAGAAAGTAGGTACACTTTATCTATCTACTTGTATTATTGATTCTCTTTCTGGGTTATCTACTTCAGCTGTAGATTCAGAGATGTGGCTTAATAGGCTTGGTCACATAAATAAGAAGGAGATGCATGTTCTTGAGTTAAAGGGTATGCTTTCAGATTTGAAGAGCATAGATCGAGGTTTCTATATGCAGAAGAAGAAGGTGATGTTTCTTGAGGAATTTGATGTTAGTGACAAGAATAAGAAAGCCTTAGTTTTCAAGGAGAAGGTGACAGACAGAGTTTAGCACAAGGGGCAGAAGAATTCTGAGTAGAGAAAGGGTGATTTGGACAAGGGTTTGATCCAAAAGGAGCTCATGGGAAAAGGTCAGTTCTCACAAGCAAAACACAGAGACCAACGTCGGCTAGAAAACCAATGTCGGCGTCCAGACAGGGACTGACATCGGCTATGTGTAGACCGACATCGATGATTCAGGGTAGATAAACACCAGCGTCAGCAAGAGGGAACCGACGTCGGTGATGGGGTAGTCGCAGGGAACTGACATCGGTCGGGTGCAGACTGAGATGTGACCGGCATCGGTCACTGAGATGAATTTTGTGTGGACAACAAGCTGTCAAGGAGTCTCAAGCACCCATATGAAGGACTTAAAGGGTAGGTAAGCCTCAAATTCATCATTTCCCTTCTTTACACTACTTGTTGCTCACTTATGGTAAAGAACCAGGAAGTTATTGAAGAAGCAGAATAGGTAGATCCAGGAAACAGTGGGAGCTTGGCATGGATGGAGGATGTGATTCCTTGGAGGAGAACCAAACAAGAGTTTTTGGTGGAGTTGCCAGCTGGAAGTAAGCACTGAGAGACGAATGGATGTTCAGGATGAAGAAGAGCGAAAATGGATACGTGAGATGGAAGGCCAGGGTATATGGTCTTGTGTAAGCTGCAGTGTAATGGAGGTTTGATCATTGTGTTTCTCTTTACCAGGTTGGATAATATTAGCTACATTATCCTATTACTGTATGATGTGCTTGTTACAGGGTTACATATATAGGGAGTTGTTGAATTAAAGGTAAAGCTAGTTTAGGGGTGTGTCATGGAGAATCTGGGAGTAGTAAGATTCTTTGGCATGAGTGTGTTCTAGGGACATGGAAGGTCACAGGTTGACTTTATTTTAGGATGATTGTGTGAGACCGGTTAGCACGCCGATGCTTGGACAGTTCACAAAATAGTGTCTTGATTCACATAATGAGGTTAAGTTCATGGTATGTACTAGACCAGAGATTTCCCAAGTAGCGGGAGTTGTGACAAGTTTGGAGCCAATCTGGGAAAGAAGCATTGGAGGGCAGTTTAATGGATTCTTAGAGGGACCAGTAGCAGGTGCACATGCTATGCAGGGTCAAGTTATTTTCTACATGGGTTTGTAGATGTGGATGTGGTAGGTGATTTGGATGACAGAGTTGCACCACAAGATTTGTGGTGGTTGGTCTTCAAGAGTGATCTTGAGGAGGGATACAGAGCCAAGGGAACAAACTAGACGGTGTATAGGTACAGGTACAGTTGTAGCTATTTATCTCCAAGTGGGAGATTGTTAAGTTATGGAGCTAAAAGCTTCAACTTATTACAGACATGGAGAGGATGTTGAAGTTCCAAAAGTAACAGCATCGACAGTATGACCAACATCGGTCATGATCAATGCAGAAGGCAACCGACATCGGCAGGGAGTCAATCGATGTCGGTCAGCACCAGTTAGATAGGGATCGACGTCAGTCACCTGTGTGTTCCAAAACTGTTCATTGCACAAACAGTTAGTTAAGTGAACAGAGTGTTTACATGTAAAGGCTATTTCAAGCCTTGAGTTGCGTGGATAATTATAGTAAACTAAGAGTCTAAGTTATTGTTTAAGTCTAGGATCTATTTATAGACCCATTGGCATGTATTGTAAAGTGTGCTAGTGAAGAGAACAAAGTGTGTGTTTCTCCTAGTTCCACTATGAGCTAGAAAGGAAGGCAAGAAAGATCCTTCCATTATGAGTATGGTATGTTGAATTGCAGGTTGCAGGTTCATGGGAGATCAACTTGAAGTACTTTAGAGTGCTTGGTGTACTGGCAGGGTTATTACTGACTGGTTGGAGAGGTGAACACCAATTCTGTGTGTGAGTTGGGTGTTGGGACTATTTTTGGTAGGAGAGTGTTTTGAAGAAGAATTACTATACACCTGAGGTGTGGCGAGCCTCTATAAGGTGGAAGAGTGTGGTGGCTCTTTATTGTATTCTTTTCTGTACAAATGTTAATACAAGATAGTGTATTGTCTCTCATATTCTGTGCTATTTGTGAATTCTAGTTACTTGTTGCTTCTGGTTATTTCCGCATGTTTAATTGCTTAAGTTTGGTAATCATATTGTGCTCTTTCTGAGGAGCAAGATCCTAACAAGTGGGATCAGAACAGGTGTGTTGTTCTTGGATTCCCCAACACATTCATGGTTTCAATTTTTCACACCTAGTTCATTGTTTGTTTGCCAAAATAGTCACCTACAGGTGGCTAAGTAGGTTTTAAAATGCTTTCATGGAGAGATATAAATAATTGGACATGTAATTAAGGTATTTTAAAGGTTTTTATGCCTTTAAAATACATACAAAGTGTATAAATAGCAAGATAAGTGTGAAACTAGCTTAAAAAGGCAATAGACTATGTTTTGGACTTTTGTCCCTAAAATGGTGAAACAGAGGTTAGGAGGGTTTTTGTGCCTAGCATATTACAGGGTGGAAAATTATTCTAAGGCAGACTAATAGATTTTTTTTATATCCCCTACATAGGTCAATGACATTGAAACAAAATTGGGGGAAAATCACTAGAGGAAGATAGGTTTTTGAGTAGCCCAAAATCACATTTTATGCATAAAATTAAGTTAGTGAGGTCTATAGGAAAAAGGTCAGAATAAACGCTTAACACCAAAGTTGTAAATTGAGTCCACACTATCATAATAAAGTGATTTTAAATGGTTCAAATGACACCCATGATATAAATTATCATCAAGAGAAGATGTAATAGGGTGCTTTACCTTCATATACCCATTCTCAGTTTGTACACATGCCTGAGATGCACCTATAGCTGGGAAGAAAGACAAATGACCTTGACATTTTGACTTGGTGTTGTTTAAGGGAATTTAAGTTAAATAAAAACATAAATAGGTGAATTATGACCTAAAAATATTTCAAAGGAGGATCTAAACATCATAATCAAGTTCTCAAATGCTCCATGACCACTTACAATGAACTAAATGACTGTGTTGGTAGCAAGCTATATAAGGTAATGTTTCTAGGTGCTAGTGTGATTGAAACAAAATGAAATTATTCTAACCATGATTTAATGAATAATTATTCTTCAATTAATGTTCAAATAATTTTATTAAGGCCTATTTCATACAAAGTGCACCTATAGTAGGGTCCAAGGGTAGGTTACACAATCAAGATTGAGAGAGTTCAAATGGGTCAGTTCCAAGTGAATATGAGGGATAAAGGTGAGTATAGACAATATAAAAGATATATTTTAATATTAAAAGGATTAATAATAATACTTTTAAATCCTATTACACTCAATGTAACCTACAACAGGATCCCAAAGCCCTTGTGCATACTAACAATAGGGTATAAGCTAGTGATAATAGGGTAAGACATAAGCCTATCTTGGAAATTAAAGAAGGTTAATATAAATTTAAAATGATTAATTATTAACCAATATTATTTTATATGATCTAAAAATATCCTTGAATATGACCACCCACTCCTCCTCATAATCAAGGTTATTAATCCGTACAATTGCATCAAGGAGCTCTTTGCTCAATGGGTAAGTATGAGAAACCAAAAGGGAAGAGTATTTTTTTGTGAATTTTAATGTTTATAAGTATTAATTGGGAATTATTAAAATTATAATAATTCCCAAGATCATGGGAATTGTTCTTGAGGAGCCATTCTTGGGAAGAAGTGAAAAATGCAGGAAAACAGGGGTTTTAAGGCCTTTTTGGGCATTTGAAGATGGTTAGACACCCAATAGATGGAATAAAGTGAATTAATTTGGTTAAAAAAAATCATTTTTACCTAATAAAACTCAAAAAATATCCAATTTATCATGGGGATTAGGGATATACCTCTCTATTTTGTCTCAGAGGTCAGCCAGTCTAGGAAAATTAGACTTTGGCAAAGTGAGCTAGTGAGGGAAAATGAGAAAAATATTTGACTTGGAGATTTGTTAAATTTATGAAAACACATGATATGGTTTATTAAATATAAATTTATTCCATTTAATCACTATATAAATCTTAGACTCCTCAGGGTGACCAATTTGCTCATGCATACAATCTAAATAAGCAAGTTTTCACTATTCCTTGTTGGCAAGTAAGAAAAGAGGATGAATAGGGTACTTGGATGACCATGTATTGGCTTGGTAAGATAAATTTAGGTTTTAATATAAATTATATACCAAACTACCTACAAAATATCAGTCCTATCAATCAAACCTAGTAGAATGCCTATTAGACTTATTAAACTTTAGGAAGGCATAATGCCAAATGGTGGTACATATTAATTTATAACCTTTGGTGAATTATATATATGGTTTAAAAAGGTCATTTAGTGGAAATAAACATTATATAACTAATATATTTTATATAAACACATTGGAAACCCATTTCTAGCCCAGAAAGAACTCAAACATGAAGAAATAGTAGAATCAAACTCAAAGAGATGTTTTCAAATGCTTAAATATTTTACAAGGTCTTTCATGGGAGAAAAAAGGATTAGGATAAGTTATTAAGGTCCCTTGTAATAAAATTTGTGTAATTTTATAGTAGTTTTAATGTCCAAGGTTTATGAAAAAAGCTTAAGACCCAAAACTACTCAAAACCCTTGCAAACCCTTGACAAAGACATGATGGAGAAAATGGAGTTGGAAATGAAATATATTGGAAAATTTGAATATAATATCTATTATGAATTTTATATGAATCCCTTAGGCTCCCTCACATGTTTTTGTTTTGTACAAAATTATATGGATGGGGAAAAAATAGGGTTTTTATCACTATTTTTTGTATTTTTTAGGCTACAAGAGGATTTTGGAAGTGAAATAAAGTTTGGGTGGAGTATTAATACTTTTAATTACTCAATATGAACATTTTATTCCAAGAAAACACTTCTAAGTGTTCAAACAATTTCCTTCCTTTCATCCTATCAAAATTGGCATAGTGGACACAAAGGTGAGAAGGGTGAAACTCCAAGTGTGAGCCTTTTTAAGGTATACATAAGTATTACAAGGCCATGAATAGAATTTATAAGTGTAATAAACTCCATCCCATGTATTTTTATGTAAAAATAAAGGCATTTGTGAGGCCAAGTGTGAGGGGTAACTAAAAATGGAATTTTTTAAACTGTAGATAGTGATTGCTTCCTTCCAAGAGTTTTTAAATGATTAGGACTACAAAAAATGCATGTAATTTAATTATTTAATACATTACCTATTATCCCAATCATTAAACCTATCCCTAGTCAGTGATGCGATGTTCAAATAGCTCCAAATGATGCATGTAGTTTTCTGAGCCAAGATTGGGAGTTTCATACCACTTTTCATAAGTTTCATGACTTGTATGGACATTTGGACCTCCTTAAATTGTATGGTTCATCCCATATCTCTTTATCATGAAATTTTAACCTATTTTATAATTTATAAAAGTGTCTAAGTGACCTTTAGACTTCCTTTGCATTGTTCTTTTCTCAAAAGCTATAAATATGGACACTTTTAGCTCTTTTGAGTAGTTTTTATTGGTTGATGGTGAAAACCTAGCCAATTTTGTAATTGAATGAATATATAAGGAATAAAAATGTAATTTTTCCTACTAAAATATTATTCAATTGAGTGTTATTGCAATCTTGTTGGTCTTGTCTAGTAGAAGATTATTTTTTCCAGCATGTTATCCTTGATTGTTCACCAAATATGCAAAGAAGCATTTGTTACATGTCTTTTTTAGTGTTATTTTATAAGTGTATAAGTGTATTAGAAGTGGTTCATGACTATATCCCATAAATGAATCCTTCATTACCCTCTTAAGCATCAAAATACCTTTTGAACCTAACTTATGAAACATTGATGTGACAATGCAACTTGAATTATGAGTTTTGTGTGAAATAAGCCTTGTTTAGATCTAAGTAGTATAAGTTCAATTAATAAGAGGAAATACAATATTATTGCATCACATTTTTTTATCTTTATTATTTATTTTCTTAACCCTTTTCATCCAAAATTGATAGGCAAGAAAGTACTTCAATGAATGTATCAAGGGAACTAACCCTTCTAGAGATTCATCTCAACAAATTATTACCCATAGAAAGAGAGATGTCTCCATTATGAAACTTAGATGAGGAGATCTAGGAATCTCCTTATGGGGTAAAAATCCAAATGACAAATTTTTTTGACACGTTTGATGAGACTCTAAGTCTTAGAAGTTTGTCCAAGATTAGTGTTGGTTTTGGCATAGTTACAACTATAAGAACATAGAAATTCAGTACCTAATGACTCCAATAAAGTTTTAAACTCTTTGGTTGTTAATCAATACCTAATTTTCATGCCAAAGGTGACCACTAGGTCTGTTGTTAAAGGCATACCTTTTAAGTTTGTGTAATTACCTTTGTATTCTGCTAGAAGGTTTAGGTTTGTGAATATTCATCCTTATTCAAGAGAGTTGGTGTTTAATAAGTCCAAATTCCTAATAATATCAACCTCTAATACCCATAGTATACATTCTAAGATGGCTAGGAACCAAATTTTTATAGCCTTCAGTGGATCATCTCCTTTGAATCTTTCCCAATATGACAAAATTCTAGGACTAACTCTTAACAGTGTTCCATATTTTAGTGGAGAGAGTCTTATTACTACCATTGAACACATTAGAAACATAGGAAAATTTTGAAATATCCATAATATCATTCAATATAATGTGGTTATTAGGTTGTTGGCATTGTCTTTTAAAGGAAAAGCTTTAGATTAGTATGGGACTCTACATGAAAATTTTATTGGTTCATGGGATGAACTAGGAGATCTATTAACTAATAGGTTTGGAGAGAAGAGTGACCATCTATCTCTAGCTGACCAATTGAAAACTATCAAGAGGGAACCACAAAAGTTTATGTAATATTTTAATACTAGGTTTTAAAAAATGTGGGATATGATTCTAGCCTTTGTGAGACCTACTCTAAATTATGCCTTCTTGTACTATCTAAATCATTAAATAATGATGTGGCCATGATGATCTAATCCATGGTTGGGAATACATTAATTATTTATTATGAGATAGCCATAAATACTAAAAATTATCTTGTTCAAGAGGAAAGATTTCTCCTAGACCACCAATGCCATTGCTCTCTAATTTATAGCCTCCTATTCAAGTTGCATTACCTACCTCAGCTTCTTTGTCTACTCAAGAAAGGTTTACCATTGCTCCCACAAATGAGATTCATGGATTCAAGTGTTGTAGTCATATAAAATGCAAAATTGGAAGACTTAGGAATGGCTAATGACACCCAACCCATAGGTCCTCCTTCTTGCTTACAAAACCCTTCTAGGCTATTCTATTACTGATTCCCAGTCATCTATAGGCTTCCAAACTTAGCTATTTTAGACCATTCATCCATTTTAGGCCCATATATATCCATATAGGTCTCATCCCCTTAGGACAAAAATTCCCAAAGTGGATAGGAGTGTTGGAACCCAAGGTGTCCTATTTTTGATGCTATTGTTTAAGTGTATTTTTACCTCTAACAGTCAAATTTTCTTAAATCCTTATATTTTTACCTATTGGCCTAATATAAGTTAATTTAACCTATGATCATTAATTACCCTATAAAATTACATTCAAAGTCTATTTAGAAGGGTTGAAACTCATTTACAAGAATAAAAGAAAGTACACTCAAGCACTCTTCCCTATTATTTGCATACAGTGTTCCAAGAGCATTTCAAGCCTATTCAAGCATTCGTACCAGTCCTTAGTCATCCAAATTATATCCAGTTTCACATCTAGTTGCATATATCATACACAATTAAACCAATAACTTCAATGGGAGAACTACATTAGCTTGATCTCTCTTTAGAGTATTGGTATGTAGGTAATGTGCTCACACATTGGGTGTGAAGTGCATCTAATGTATCATTTACACACTAACCCCTTCTCTCTCTTTCCCAATTTTTCATTCAATTTCAAGAACAAAGAGATCCTAACGGTTTTGAAGACTAAATCAAACACACAACGAGCTTCGTAGGATTTTAGGACTAAAAAATTCATAGATAGGGTAAAATAGGTTTGTTGAATGGAACCTAGAAATATTTTAGCCTTAGGAAAATAGCTTTGAAATAGGACCACAACACCAAAAAATAGGTTGTCCAATTTTTATTCTCCTGTTGAACCCATACATGAAGTTCAAGAACCTATTATAGCCTATTTTCCAGTCTTGCTTCTCTAGTATTAGGCCATATCTCAGCGTGGATCAACTAGAATAAGCTAAGTTATTTTTTCTCACTTCCTACTATATTTAGAAAAAGAAAAAAATATTATCTATTTACACAAATCAATGGGTTAATTAAAGCATATTATTCATTGATTTTATCTACTCAAACCCATTTATTATTTAGGAATTAAACACCTAATTTACTAAAATAATAAAATATTTGGTGAACCTGACTTTGAATTTTTGCACAAAAACCCTAGAAACCCTAGGGATAATTATTTATAATTTTTTACCATATTTTCTTGATTTTTCCTGAATTGAAAAATTATAAATCTACCAATTCATCACAAATATCATTTCCTTTTTGCATACAAACACTTTTCAACCACTAAGACAAAGATAATACTAATTTTAGAAATATTTTCAAAATTTTCCTAAATTTTTCAACCAAAATTCTACAAATTTTATCTAAAAATTTCAAATTATTGCATTAATTTTGAAAAAAATCATTTAAAACCCTCGTTACATCAACTAAACTCCTAGTTATTTTCTAGTACTTTTCACATCATTTTCTAAAATTTTAGTTGCATATCAAACTTAGAAAATCAATTTCAACATTAAAAATTCATAGTATTTGGCACAAATATTTCTAAAAAATATTTAGTTTCATATCCTATCACATCTTTGCTTCTTGTCTTATCACCTTAAATCTCTTGCTAAATTGCAAAAAAGATGTTCTTTTATTTACAAACTTTTCTTACATTTCTTGCAAATATTCAAGAAACCATAATAATCATATCATGTATGTGAATAATGAAGTTTATTATATGTTAATACAAAATTTTATTCTTTAAATTTCATGTTTATTTTTAATTGCATGGGATGATGTTAATAGATTTATCCTTAACTATGTTAATTCATCTCTTGCATCACCTCCCTTGGAGCCCCTTCCTTGTACAAAGTCATGCTGCATGGTCTATTTCACTCTCCAACTACCCCTCGCTAGAGAGCCTATTTGACACCCTTTGTCCCTCCACGTCTTTGACCCATCAATTATCTTCACTCTCTTCCTGTAGCTACTACTCCTATATAGATTCTAGATGTTACAGTTAGAGATATTACTCAATATGTCGTTATGCCTCCTCTACCTACCCAGGAGCCCCATCACCCTTCTATTCCAACCTGTCCTAGGCCTAACCCACCCACATAGGAAGATTTATACAAGGCATATGACATTATTGATCAATTGCATAACACTCCAGCTAAAATTTCCATGTTATAACTGCTTCAAAAAGCTAATGTATTCAAGGACATTCTTTATTAGGCACTCACTTAGACTTCTCAATGTTTTGATTTAGAACCTTCTTATTTTGAATCAGTGGTCAAAACTTTAAAAACTATAAAAGATGAAATTTATTTTGATAGTGAGGACATGCCTTCTCAGGTAGTTATTGATCAAAATTTTCCACTATTCATACAAGTACAAGTCAAAACCAACATAGTCAAGAGAGTTCTTGTTGATATTGGTTCTAAAATAAATTTATGTAATATCAAATTTTTATAGGACATGGATGTAGATTTGGTATCACTACAAAAAACATATAATAACATATAAGGTTTTGATGATATACCATGATAGACATTGGGTACAATTACTTTAGATATCATGGTGGGCCCAAAAATCCTCCCAACATAGTTCTAGGTTATGCCCAGTCCACTTCACTATAATATTTTAATCAAATGACCCTAGATACATACTATGGGTGCTATCCCTTCCACTCTCCATTGATGTATTAAGTTTTTCCATGAGAGATATCTATACACATGTCCATTAGATAACCAACCATTTGGATATTGCCAACTTATAAAGTTATCTTCGACTATCTCATCAGATAGGATACCATATCTCATAGTACAACCACCACTTCTTAGCATTTCTCTTGATCAAATACATAAATATGAAGTTGACAAGACTATAAATTCCCACACGACACTTATAGTTGCACCATTATCACCATCTCTTTCACTAATCATAGTAGCTCTAGCCATTCTAGCTACTTCATCAGTCATAGTTCTGACACCTATTACACATTTTATCACTGACAATAGTACCAACAATTCTAGTTGATTCTATAGTTACTCCACCAATTATAGATATTTTGGTAGTAACACCTTCTACTAATACAACTAAGGATACTCCTATAGCATAGTTACCCCTTGTGGTAAATTCAAAGTTACCATATGTACATGATGTTGATACAGAATCACAAGCTTCTTTAGATGATGATATTACACCCACACTCATAGATGACTATTTGTGTGGACTGAGATTTACACTAATTAACCTGAGAGAGTACTGAGATGACTCTAGAGCTCTCATCCCACATCATACATCACTTCTAACATCTCACATGACACTTTTAGGATATGATCCACATTCATGGCCATAAACAGATCACTTGGCACATATAGTTCACATGATTACTTCTATAGATATAAAGCTAGTTATTTAGATTCAATTAGGTAGCACACAACATTAGCCTAAATTTATGCTATAGATATTACTTGATCATCAATTAATCACATTACCTATAGTATGACATAGATCTATTAGTAGATTGACATAGTAGGATGGTTGCTCATTTTGTAATTTTCATAGGATTATAGGCCACGATACAAACTCATGCATAGACTTACAATAGAGAGTGGATAAGCTACAAGATCAAGGTTTTATTCATATTATAGCACCACCAATGGCACCAATGCCACCACTTCTACTGGATTCATCTATTATCAAGGCTAAACACCCTAGAGTAGAGCCAACATCTCCACCTCTAGAACAACGTTCAGTTTGCCTTCAACATGATAACACCATAAGCATAGCATCTATAGCATATGATGATGATCTCAAGGCATTTGATTATGGACATGACCCTTTCCTACATTTCCATCCCCAATAAGCTCCATCCTTGGATCCCTTCCCCCCTCTAGCCTAGTATTTTATATCATTATGTACATACGACTTTATTTACATTATCTAATATTTTTCTAGTATTGATTATATATAACCTCTTCTGCATTAATTATACATAGATTATATCAAAATATAAAAATAATTTTAAAATTCAAAATACAAAAAACATTCAAAAAATATCAAAAATACCAAAAACATTTTGATTGTATGCATCATCCATGCTTTACATTACTACTATCATGTTAGGACTTACATTTGTTGTTTCAGGCTATTGTATGTTGACTTTTTTACATTACCATGTTTCTCTTGATCTTCTTTGAGTGTGTATAGTAACATCCAACTACTTGATTTCTTCATTATACCCATTGAGGGGGCATTCCTACTTCTATATTTTAGATACACATCAATATACATACCCACTAGCGGCATCTTCTACATGACTACACCATCTAGGTTATGTCATTCTTACAACACACACTTTGAGTTATCATGTTGATGTACATTACTTTATAGGTTACAAAAAATATTATATCAACATTTCACTAGTATTTAACACTTGTGTATCTCTTAGCATATACCTAGTCTTGTACTACACATATTTTGCATATTTTCACATTTGCTTTGATTAGTTAGATGTGCTTATATCTTTCCAGTTATTACATACTTTCTCTACTTGCTTAGTGTAGCTTGTGTGATTGTATTTTCTAGTTCGTATTTGACTCTTGGTTATGCCTTAAGACATTTTATAATTTCCTTTGCTTCTATTCATGTGTGTGCCTTAGGAAATTTGTTAATGTCCCTTAATTTTACTCTTCCATGTTCCTATGGCCCTTATGCTAACTTTTCTTATTTCATTTGTATGTATATGTGAAATTTGAACATGCCTTCCATGCTTTTTTTCTAGTTTGAGTGACATGTGCCCAAGTCACTTTTTTGTATGGTGCCTTATCCATCCTTATATGCTTCTTGCTTCTTGCTTGTTTGCTTGATTTCTTGTTTGATTTTCAATGTGTGTAATGCCATGATCCATATCATGCCTTTACCTTGATTTTTTAGATGCCATGATAGACATCATGCTCCATCCAACTAATAAATAATAACTAATATGTAACATTTCTAATTTAGTACTTTGCACATGTTTTCACATTGTTGTATCTATCTAAACATACACCTATTTATCTAACAATATATCAATACAAACATTGATATATCTTGAAACATATTGTCAAATATCAAATGTTTTATCATATATCTATATAACTTAACACACTTGCAGGACTCTTTTATTTTGAGGGAAGTCATTTTAGGTTCATCATTCCTACCCTCAGAAGAGGGGGCATCAAATAGGGGTTTATTCACAGAGATGAAAGCTCTTTATAGTCAAAATAACATCATTAAAACCACTCAATATAGAATCCAGAGGCCAAAATAATCAAAATAGAGTAAAAAAATAGTGATAATTATAGATCAATAACTAGTTTTCACATTAGACAAAAATGCTAAAAATGGACATTAGCACCACCAAACATAAGGGTGTCCACATTTTAGCTCTCGTATCCATGTAGAAAAACACTTAGGTTTTCTAGAAATAGGCAAAAAGTTTAGTTCAGGGATAGTTTTTGCACTTTTAGATCAGTTAGATTTAGTAGTTTTAGTACAATTTTCTTAGATATAAAGGGTTATCATGCATAGCATGATCATTATCACTTTCAATTTAGATTAGGTACTTGACATAACTTTTAGATCAAAATCCATGTTCTAGACATCAGTGATTGGGGGAAATGTGTGTAACACATTGATCTTCTTTTATTGTTGAGTTCATTTTATTCTAAGAATTCTCAGTAATTACATGCCTTACTCTATATATAGGTGGTTGGCATCATTTTTAAGTTGAAATTTCATACAAGTTTAGCTTTATGAGTACTCAAGTTCCCAAGATGACTTTCATATAAGCCTGGTACATCAATTTTGGAGTGGATTTCATACAAGCCTAACCTCCATCTTTTGAAATGGCCAAAATTGGCCTAGTTTCCATCATACATTCAGGATATCCATGCCACATTGTTAGATTTCTAGCAAATCCATGGGCTCCATGAGCCATTTCATATGACATCTATTCTATAATGGTATCACTTCATAAATTCACTTCAAAAGGCAACGATGGAGCCAAAGGGTCAACCTTTGTATTCTTGAGCCACTTATTTAGAGGGATTAAACATATAGGTTATACATCTATTAACACACACATGATTCATTAACTTCATTTAGTTGGTGATGATGGAGCCAAAGGGCCAAACTTTGAATTTTTGAGCCACCTTCTAGGGAATTGAGAACTCAACTCCATTAATGATATTACTCTTGATTAAACACATACTCATCACAATCCAACATCATAATAGGTTTTGTATTGGTTCACATACTCAATGAGGTGTATTCATTCCTTCTCTTCCTCTTACTCATATTTGATATGTTCTTATTTTGGATATAACATATCTAGTAAGAAATAATCTACTTTATTTTTTCATTTGTAGATTAAAACTTTACAATGTGCTCTATCTATGCACATCTAACATCACATAGCTTCATGAGCTTCTCCCTTACAAGTAAGTACATGTATGCTTTCTATTTTTCCTTTATCCTTGTATTTCATTTTTCTGCATAACTAGAATAAAGGTGGAGGGGGGGAAATGTAGTCATATAAAATGTGAAATTGGATGACTTAGGCATGGATAATGACACCCAACCCATATGTCCTCGTTGCTTACACAACCCTTTTAAGCTATTATTTCACTGATCCCTAGTCATCCATAGCCTTTTAGACTTAGCTCTTTCACACCCAAAGCATCCATTTAAAGCCCATATCTATCGCCGTAGGTCTCATCCCCTCAGGACAACAACACCCAAATTAGATAAGAGCACTAAAACCCAGAGTGCCATATTTCTGGCACTGTTGTCTAAGTGTATTTTTACCTCTATAGATTATATTTTCTTAAATCATTATCTACTTTCCTAATGGCCTAATTCAAGTTCATTTAACCCATGATCATTAATTACCATATAAAATTTCATTAAAATTCCATTTATAAGTGATCCGAACAACAACTCAGATGATAATTCGGGTGATGGGTCCACCCCAATTGATGGTGGAACTTCCAGGAGCCATAACTTTTGCACCGTAGCTCTAATCGACTCACTGTTTGAACCATTGGAAAGATAATAATGAGGGGAAAGTTGTGAGATGGAATTGAAATTTTATTGATAAATTTCGACACCTTAAAACCCAGTGGAAGTGTCCCAAATTTCAATTTTAGTAGTGCAGTCTAAAAATAGTAATTCCTCGAATTCTATATTATTGTAAATCATGGAAGTCAAACCAATTAATCTCCCTTGAGATTGGTGACCTTAGACATCCTCTCCACACCTTAAAAACATGTATAAATGAAGATTTAACTTGAAATGGAAATCAGACATCTCTTCTCAGAGATAAGCATATGTTTGGGTCTGCAAATTTGATCAATAAAACATCTCTTATCAGAGATAGCATTATTTGAATTGTTTTGTTCTTATTTATTGAATTATCTTTCAACCAAAGCTTTTGAGTTTTGGATCAAGAATGGTTATCACTCATTTATATGAAAGAAACAAGAATACAAGAAAGTACACTCAAGTATTATTTCCTATTCTTTGCGTACATCCTTCGAAGAGAATTTCAATCCTATTCAAGCACTCATACCAGTCCCTAGTCATCCAAAGTACATCTAGTTTTTAATCTAGTTGTATACATCACACATAATTAAACCAAACACTTCAATGGGAGAACTAAATTAACTTGATCCCTCTTCAGATTATTGGTATGCATGTAGTGTGCCCACATATAGGGTGTGAAGGGCACCCAGTATATCCTTTACACACTAACCCCTTCTCTTTCCCAAGTTTCCATTCAAATTCAAGTAAAAATATATCTTGAGGGTTTTGAATACTAAATCAAATAGAAAATGAGCTCCATAGGCTTCTAAGCCTAAAAAATTCATAGATAAGGTAACACAAGCCTATCAAAGAGAACCCAAAAAGCTATCATCCTTACAACAATAGTGCTAGAATAGGACTACAACACTGGAAAGCTAGGTATCCACTTTTAGTGCTCCTATCTAACCCAAAAATGAAGTTCAATAACCTATTATATCTTATTTTGTAGTCCTACTCCTCCAGTATCAAGCCCTGTCTCAATCTAGATCAACTAGAGTAAGCTAAGTTGTATTTTCTCTCACTTCTTGCTATATTTAGAAAAGGAAAAAATATTATCTATTTACACAAATCAGTAAGTTAATTTAAGCATATTATTCACTAATTTTATCTACTAAGACTAATTTATTATTTAGGAATTAAAAACATAATTTCCTAATACAATAAAATAAGAGTTTTCTCTAAAGTATCACTAATGATTTGGTTTCCTTCAAAAGGCAACAAGCTCAAATTTATAGACCTTATCAACACTATAATAAGTTTGGACAAGGAAATAGACCTCCTTTTCAAGGTAATGCTCAAGGACAAGGTCAAATCACTCAAGTTAAACCTTACCAAAGTTATAATCATAATGATACCTCTTCTTCCAAAGCTCTTGTTCCCACTCAAAACAACTTTATTCAAGAGAAACCATGTTATCCCTCATATGACCAAAATCAAGGCCAAGTTACATATGCCAATGAAATGCCTAGTCAAGACATGACAATACAAGGAAATCAAGCATATCAAGTTCCCACTTTTGAGATGCCAATGCAAAATGGAATAGAGAGTGGAAAAACACAATCTGATTCTACTCTCATAAATAATTTGGAGGGAGAGTTTTGTGCCATCAATCATCTGGTAAATTCAAGCAATGTTAATACTAACATGACTTCTAACACTAGGTCTAAGAAGAGGGCTATTGAAGAGACACAAAGGGATAATAAAGGACTTGTTTTGACTCCTAAAATATCTCCAACAGTGGGTGGGTCTAATATAGATCATAAAATGCAAGAAAATCATAAGTTTTGAAAAGTAAGGCCTGCTCCCACACATTTACCTCCATAAGCTACACCACAAAGTATTAGTGCTTCCAAGGAACCTTCCAAGGTGATCAATCCTTCTATAAATGTTGTGGACCAAATGAGGAAGTTGTATATGAATATTTCACTATGGGATTCACTAAAAATACTTAGATAAAAGGACATGCTTCAAAAAAAATTATAAGAATTTGGTAAGCAAGTTGGACCAGCTAGGAATGAGAACATTATCTTGGTGAATGCAACTCAACCCATTAATGGAAAAGTAAAGAAGATTGATAAAAATACTTATTTATATCTATCTATTATCATTTGTTATTGCTTAATTTTTAATTTCATCATACATAGTGGTGTTAGGACTTTAGTTATGCCAAAGTGTATAGTGGATAAACTAGGCCTCAAGTATGAGCCAATGGCTAAAGGAATTTTACAATTGGATGGATCACGAACAAAGACCTTAGGAGTAGTCAAGGATTTTAATTTGATTTTATATGCTTATCCTAATTTTTCCATTCCTCATGATGTGGTCGTGTCATATTTTCCTCCATATTTTGTTCTTTGATTGTCAAGATAGTTTATAGGTAAGATGGGTAGATACTTGATAGCCAATTGGTCCTATATGGTTTTTAGGACAAAGTATGGTATTAAGGTGAAGATTGAATCAGAACCTATCCATCACAGTCTCTTGGAGCCTTACATTACTAAAGTGTAAAATGTTAATTATGCTATTATTGATGAGGAGGAATTTCACATAGATCAATATCCAACATCTTCTCTTGAAAGAGTTTCTAATTTGTACTTAGATGAATGGGGAGATGAACATTATGAGCATGATACTTATAAATTCATAAATGAAGCTAGTATTGGGGTGTATTGTATGTATTAGGAGGAATATTTCATGCCAAATTTGATTAATCTAAGTGAAGACATGGATGGTTTATGTCAGCTTTTCTTTAATGGATCAAGAGGCAAGATTGGGGCAGGTGGTGGAGCAATGTCGATTTCTTCTTCTAAGGAAAGGTACTATTCCACTTTGAGATTTCAATTCTCTTATATTTGTAATGTGGAAGAGTATGAGGCCCTCATTCATTTCCTTGAGTGGGATAGGAAAAGAGGTGTGAAAGAGTTAAAAGTGTATGGTGATAGTGAGTTAATTATGAATCAAGTAAGAGGCCAAAATGTGACTAAGAACTCTTTGCTTAAGTCCTATAAGCATAGAGTGTGGGATATTGTGGAGGATTTCCAAGATTTCAACATAACATCTATCCAAAGAAAAGACAACAAACATGATGATAGTTTGGTAGCAATTGGATCTCAATTTGATGTTTCAAAGGGGTTAGGATAAGATAAGAACTAGCCACATCCAAAAGCGATTGTAAGGCCCTCCACACCAGATAATGTCACTAATTGGCAAGTGTTTGATAGTGACCAAAAAATAGAACTTTTTATACAAGAGGAGGTTGAGTTTTCTTCCAAGAATCAATCCAAACTACAACAATAATATGGAGGGTAGTTGGTGCAATTGAAGTCAAATAAGCTCCCCAAAGGCCTAGTCACACTTGAGATTATTTTCAATCATGATGACTAGTTGAATAAAGAAAAGGTAAACATGTCTACTAAGAAAGAAAAATATGATATAGTAAAAATATTTAAGGATAAATTTCTTTCACTTGGAAAGGTATGTACTAGTGAAGAGAAACATGCTTTCATTGAGTTATGTAAATAGTTTTATGATGTCTTTACATGGGAATATAGTGATTTGAAGGGCTTTGATCCAAACTTAGCTCAGCATACCATAAATCTAGATGAAAATTCTAAGCCCATCAAGAAAATTCAACCTTAATCCTAAGATTGAGCCTCTTATGAATAAAGAGCTTACTAAGTTGATTGAGTCCAAAATCATCTTTCCTATTAAGCATTCATCTTGGTTGGCAAACTTAGTCCATGTTAGGAAGAAGAATAGAGAAATTATGCTACGCCCCTAACCTATCACATGTATGAGGATAATATTAGCTGACTTATGGCTTACTTATCCCTCTTTGACATTATATTGTGGCCGACTTATGGCCGACTTGTGTCTTTCTTTAGATTAGTAGGTCGGCCTATGGAGTAACCATGGCCTAGTTAGACTATATATAGGAGGTAGTGGGTAATCATTTATCATCATATTGTGAGTTCTATTCTTATTGAAGCTTGTGGAGGTTTCCCCCTCAAAGTGGCTTATCTATTATCATATATTGGGATATATTTCAGTCATATTTGGATATAATTCTGCTGTTATACTTAATTCTTGAATTAATTTCATTACAAGTGGTATCAGAGCTGCGATTTGGGCAAACTTGTGGGCGAAACACTAATTTTGTGATATATAAAAAATAGTTGCGAATTTCTCTGAAAATTTTTACTGGAGGTGTGAAATCATCACATTAAGCTTCCATTAAAATTTTAGATCATTTGGATCTGTTTTTCAAAATTTATCGCTATTTTATGGTTTTTCATAAAATTGCTCTATCGTGCGCAATTCAAAGAATTTTTCTGATTTTTTTACATTTTTGGAAATATTATAAAAATTTGGCTATGGTTAGTTCTTTGTATATTTTGAATTGAGGCTGAAATAATTCCAAAATCACTTGGTCAAAGTTGGGTCAAAAGTGTCAATAAGGGTCGACATTGTAAAACCCTTTTATGGCAGGTCCACAAATTCAAGGCTGAGGAAAGGGTGCTGAAACTCCAGGAAAAACTCCTAACAAGGATGAGATGGAGTTAGAAGGGGGATGTAATAGACCCTTTGTACCAGGGTTTTCTGACATAGATCACAAAGTGAGCCAGCTTGACTATAGTGTGCAAGGCATTCAGAGTGAGGTGGAAGATATACAATCTAATATGCAATCCATACAATATAGTTTGGGATATATCATGATGGATATGAATATTAATCAATCAAATCATCAAGCTAACTCTATGTCACAAACCCACCAGGGTGGTTCTCCTAACCAGTCTACTTCAAATCCAACTCCATGGCCACAAAAGAACCTATTACCAAAAGTGGATATGCGCAAATTCGATGGAAAAGATCCACTCAATTGGTTCAACCATATGGAGAGTTTTTTTGACCTACATCAGATTCCATGTGGATAGAAGGTTACCATGGCATCCTTGTATCTTGAAACCTGATCAATTCATTTGGTATCGATGGTTATGTGCTCAAAAGCAAAAGATGAGTCTCAATGTCACCTGGTCAATTTTTACAGAGTAGCTACAATTACACTATGGCAATAGTGTGATAGATAATTACTTCAGCCAACTGGCAAAATTGCAACAAACTAGCTCTGTCAAGGATTATATTCATCATTTTTAGAACCTATCCTTACGGGTGGAGACAATTTCTGATGCAAACTTGAATGACCTATTTTTGGGTGGACTCAAGGACCACATTCAACATGAGGTACACATGTTTAATCCGCTTAATATTTCTAAATCTATTATCCTGGCATGTAGAGCTGAGAAAAAATTCATAGCCAACAAGAAGCAGCCATTCACTCACTTCAAAGATTGTAGCATATCATCATCAACATTTCCTCCATCTACTAGATTGACCCCTCAGCAAATTGAAGAAAAACGTGCAAAAGGATTATGTTTTGGTTGTGATAGCAAGTGGAGTAAAGGACATAGATGTGATGAGAAGAAGTTATTCTACATTGAGGGACCAAATGAAGATGAAGAAGCAGATGATGCCTCCAATGATGATGAGGAAGATATAAAGGAGGTACTTGTAGATTCCCAACCTACAATCTCTTGTCATGCACTTGCAGGTATTTGCACTACACAAACTCTTAAGGTGGTGGGTTTCCTCAAGAAACAAAAGGTGACAGTGTTGATTGATTCAGGGAGCACACATAACTTTATAAATCATAAGTTGGCCACTCGATTGAACTGTTTCATCTACCCAGCACCAAAATTTTAGGTCATGATTGTAGATGGTGGCACAATTAATTGTTCAGGAAAATGCCATAGTATTAAGCTTACTATGGGTGGGTACAATCTTGACTCTCCTATGTTTGCTATTCCCATGGGTAACACAGACATTGTTTTGGGAGTCCAATGGCTCACAACCTTAGGTACCATTGAGATGAACTTCTAAGAACTATTCATGCGCTTTCATTCTGAAGGTAAGAAAATTGAACTACATGGATTACATGCAAAATATCCACAATTGGTTAGTTCACATCAGATGACCAAGATGATAAAAAAGGGGGCAGAGGGAATTGTTGCATGATTATGCTCTATAGAAGTTCAACCCCCAAAGGTATCTACACATCCTGATCTACAAATAATTCTTGAAGACCACTCATCTATTTTTGGGGCCATGCCAAAAGGACTACCACCAAAAAGAGAACATGATCATGCCATTCAACTAATACCAAGTAGTCAACCACCAAATATCAGACCATATAGATATCCATATGCACAAAAGAGTGAAATTGAAAAGATGGTCCATGAGATGCTGGAGGCAGGGATCATCAAGCATATCTAAAGTGCATATTCATCACCAGTGGTCATGGTGCAGAAGAAGGATGGCACATGGAGGATGTGCCCTAATTATAGGGAACTCAACAAGTACACCATCAAAGATAAGTTTCCTATTCCAGTAATTGATGATTTACTTGATGAGTTGCATGGTGCTAATTATTTCACAAAATTGGATCTTCGCTCAGGGTACCATCAAATTAGAATCAAGGATGAAGATGTTCATAAAACTGCTTTTAGAACACATGAGGGCCATTATGAGTTTTTGGTAATGCCCTTTGGTCTTACAAATGCACCATCTACTTTTTAGAGCTTGATGAACACT
Organism: Torreya grandis; assembly: GCA_037957365.1. Classification (NCBI taxonomy): domain Eukaryota; kingdom Viridiplantae; phylum Streptophyta; class Pinopsida; order Cupressales; family Taxaceae; genus Torreya; species Torreya grandis. Next base: position 1,005,126 of record JARHVA010004926.1, on the reverse strand, counting down.
ATTTTTAGGCCTTTTTTAAGGAAGTTTGTGCTAGTTTTCTTTGATGACATATTGATTTATAGTCAGACATGGGAAGCACATTTGCAACATGTGAAACAGGTATTGATAGTTTTGGAAAAGCACCAACTTTATGTGAAGCCATCTAAATGTGCTTTTGGAGTACAGGAGGTAGAGTACCTTGGTCACATTGTTTCCCATGAAGGGGACAAAGTTGATCCTCAGAAGATCAAAGCGATAATGGAATGGGCCATGCCAAAAACTTTCAAAAACCTTTGAGGTTTTCTTGGACTAACATGTTACTATAGAAGATTTGTGAAAGGTTATGGTAGCATAGCATCTCCACTCACTGCATTGCTAAATAAGGATGTTTTCCATTGGAATGATGATGCCACCAAAGCATTTGAGAAACTAAAAGTAGCTATGTGCACCACTCCAGTTTTGGCTACTCCAGATTTCTCACAAACATTCATTGTTGAATGTGATGCTTCTGGGTTTGGATTGGGTGCAGTAATAATGCAGGAAGGAAGACCCATTACATTTGAAAGTCATCAATTTAAAGGTAAGAATATACAAAAAAATATCTATGAGAAAGAAATGATGGCTATTCTTCATGCAGTTAAACAATGGAGGCCTTATCTGATGGGTAGACACTTTAAGGTGAAAATGGATCATGATAGTCTCAAATACTTTTTGGAGCAAAGATTATCATTTGAGGAACAACAAAAATGGGTAACCAAAATGTTGGGTTATGATTTTGAAATCATCTACAAGAAGGGTAAAGATAATGTAGTAGCCGATGCACTATCTAGACGAGATGCATCCACAGAAGCATTACTTGGTGCAATGTCCATATTGCAAGCAGATTGGGTGGATGAAGCTAGGTTAGAATGGGAGCAAGACAAGGATACATAGGTTCTGATTTAGAATCTCTAGGAAGGTAATTTATCCTCTGACAAATTTGAATGGAAAGGTAATGTCCTATGGTATAAGGGTAGGTTATACTTGTGCAAAACTTCAGAGCTTAAGCATAAGATTCTTATAGAGTTGCATGCATCTCCACTTGGGGGACACTCAGGGTTCTTGAAAAATTATCATAGAATTAAGAAAGAATTATTTTGAGAAGGACTCAAGGGAGATGTACAAAATTTTGTGGAAGAATGCATGATATGCCAACAGAATAAAGGTGAAACAGTTAAGACCCCAGGTTTGTTACAACCATTAGCAATTCCTAGTCAAAGGTGGGAGGAGGTTTCCATGGATTTCATCACTAGGTTGCCTTGTTCCAAAGGTAATAATGTTATTTTGGTCATTGTAGATAGGCTTACAAAATATGCCCATTTTTGTGCTCTCTCACACCCATTTTTAGCAAGTACAGTCACGACTATTTTTATGGAAGCAGTTCTCAAATTACATGGAACCCCAAAAATAATTTTAAGTGATCGTGATCCTATTTTCACTAGTAATTTTTGGATCGAAATATTTTCTTATTTGGGTACTCAACTAGCTCATAGCTCATCTTACCACCTCTAATCTAATGGACAAACTGAAGTGGTTAACAAATGTTTAGAGGGGTATCTCCATTTTTTTATATCAGATAAACAAGAACATTGGGTTAAATGGCTACCACTTGCAAAATGGTGGTATAACACATCTTTCCATACCTCTTCTAAAATGTCTCCATTTCTAGCACTATATGGTTACCATCCACCTTCCATCACTTCTTCATTAAAGGTGCACACCAAGTTTTGAGATGTGGAAGAGCACATTCAACATCAATAAGAGGTTTTGGCTAGTTTGAGAGAGAATTTGGCCTTGGCACAAAATAGGATGAAGTAACAAGAAGATCAACACTAGAGTGAGCAAAATTTTGAGGTGGGTGACTAGGTATTTGTTCATTTGCAACCTTACAAGCATATGTCTTTGAAGCAATAGAAAAAGGACAACAAACTTGCTCCAAAGTATTATGGCCCTTATCATGTTCTACAAAAAATTAGAAGTGTGGCTTACAAGCTCGAGTTACCTCATTCATCTCACATACACCCAGTATTTCATGTTTCTTGTTTGAAGAAGGTCATTGGATAGAAAGTTTCTGCCCAAACAGAGCTCCCAGAACTAGATGAAGAAGGATGAGTCATTTTGGAAATAGAGAAGATCCTCCAAACACATACTAAGAGGTTGAAAACCAGAGAGATTAAGGAATATTTGATCAAGGGGAAAAACCAAAGCAGTGAAGATGCAACTTGGGAAGGTGCAAAAATTTTGCAACAACATCCATAGTTGTTCAATGTTGAGGACAACGTTGGTTTGAAGGGGAAGGGCATGCTACACCCCTAACCTATCACATGTATGAGGATAATATTAGCCGACTTATGGCTTACTTATCCCTCTTTGAAATTATATTGTGGCTGACTTATGGCCAACTTGTGGCTTTCTTTAGATTAGTAGGTCGACCTATGGAGTAACCATGGCCTAGTTAGACTATATATAGGAGGTAGTGGGTAATCATTTATCATCATATTGTGAATTCTACTCTTATTGAAGCTTGTGGAGGTTTCCCCCTCAAAGTGGCTTATCTATTATCATATATTGGGATATATTTCAATCATATTTGGATATAATTCTGTTGTTATACTTAATTCTTGACGTAATTTCATTACAAATTAGGTTGTGTGTTGATTTTAGAGACTTGAATAGAGTTTCCTTGAAGGACCATTATCCTCTTCCTTCTATGGAACAAATTTTACAAGTTGTGGCTAGTAGTGAAAGGTTTTCTCTCCTTGATGGGTATTCTAGGTACAATCAAATTTTGGTGAAAGAAAGTGATCAATATAAGATAGCCTTTACCACTAAATGGGGTACATATGCTTATATAAAAATTAATTTTGGATTGTCTAATGTTGGAGATACATTTTAATGTGCAATGGATAAGGATTTTCAAGGACTAATCAATGACATTGTGTTAGTGTATATTGATGACATCATAGGTTTTTATAAGGATCCAAAGAATCACTTGAATCACCTTAGGTAGATTTTTGAGAGATGTAGAGAGTTTTCAATATTTATCAACCAAAATAAATGTGTGTTTTATATCCATGAAGGCAAAATTTTAGGTCACATTGTATCTAAGGAGGGCTTGTCCATAGATCTTGAAAGGGTGAGTGCAATCTTGGCATTGGTTTTACCCAAACACAAGAAAGGTTTGTAAAGTTTATTTGGGAAAATTAATTTAATAAGGATGTTCATCCTTGATTTTTATAATTTAGTTAAGCCTCTCACCTCTATGCTAAGGAATGATGAAGTTTTCACTTGGACTAGAAGAAGGAAGGAAAGTTTTGAAGAGATTAAACAAGACATTGCCCAAGCTCCAACGCTTGTAAGTCCTGATTTTTCAAAGGATTTTAACTTATATACCTTTGAAAATGAGGAGGTAATATATACCATTATTACTAAATAAAATGAAGAAAACTTGGAGCATACTATTACCTTGTTTAGTCAAGGTTTGGAACGTTATGAGGTAAGATACACCTATGTTGAGAAGCAAGTAATTTTAGTTGTTAGAACTCTAAAAAAGTTTAGGCATATGTTATCTAACAACAAGATTAACATATTGGTGCCTCATCCTAGTGTCATATAATTATTTTTTAGTATATATTAAATGAATAGAGGGCTGGTTGGATCATAAAAGTGATGGAGTATAACATGGAAATTAATACAACTAAGCTAGTAAAAGGGAAGGGGTTATGTGAGCATCTTGTTTTAGACTTGAAGGAACAAAAAGAGGTTTTTTTATCAATTCATGATGAGCCTATGATAGTTACATATTTATCAATGAGGATTTAGACACAAGATATGATTCATTTTCTTCAAATTGGTGAATGTCCACAAGGCTTAAATACAGCTAGAAGAAGGTACTTTAGATTGAAATCCATTACTTATGTAATATTTGATGGAGTGTTGTTTAGGAAGGACTTATTAAGTGTGTTACTGAGGTGTTTTGAATTAGATTAGATTTATTAAATTTTTCTTGAGTTTCATGATGGACCAGCTGGTGGTCACTTCACTCTAATAACCATAGTTGCTAAGATAACGAGGGCTAGATAATTTTGGCCTGGTTTGTTCAAAGACACCCATGATTGGATAAGGAAGTGTTCAAAATGTGATATATTTGAAGGTAAAAAAAATCTTTCTACCTTGCCCCTTCATCTGTTTTAGATTCATTAACCCTTTATGCAATGGGGTTTAAATTTCATATGCCTAATCAATCCACCTTCTAGTTCTAGTCACAAATGGGTGTTGACTACTATAGATTAATTTACAAGATGGGTATAGGTTATATCTCTTATGGAAGAAAATTAAAGTTCAGTTATAGAATTCTATGAAGGCATAGTGATAAGGTTTAGGACTCATTCAACAATAATTTTAGATAATGGACTGGATTTTCTTGGAATAAAGACAAGTGAATGGGATTTGAAATGTGGAATATATCTTAGTACCTCATAAAAATATTATCCACAATGGAATGGACTATTTAATTCCACCAATAATAATCTTATCAGGATCATAAAGAGAATAATGGAGGAGAACCAAAGGACTTGGCATTCCAAGTTGAAGATAGCTCTTTAGGCTAATATGATCACCCAAAAAAGAGCCATTAAAAACTCACCATACACACTTGTTTATGGGAGAGAAGATAGATTACCTATTTCAATTGAGTTAATTGAATTAGAAATTACTTATTATCTTTAAATTGATGGATAATGAAAGTATGGAGGTCAATTTGTGTGATTTGATGGAGATTGAGGAGACAAGAGACCAAACTATACAAACTATGAGAGCTCACAAAGATCAAATGAAGAGATAATTTGACAAGAAACAAATGGGATATATCATAATTTTTTTTAATAAGGTTATCCTCTCTCCTTGTAAATAGTTTATTGTTTTCCTTGTGTTTCCTAAGTGTTTATACACATATGTGAGTCTTGTGTGTCTTGATTTGTCATATGTTTGCTTGGTGTGTGGTGTGTTTATTTTATGTGAGTTTTACACAAGTCCTTTATAGTTGTATTCAAGAAATAATTGATTCCCTTGGTTAAATATATGATAAGGTTATTGGTCCTTACTATAACAGGCATACTACTCATATGAGTCACTAGTTTGTTGAACAAATTTGACTTTCAGGTCAAATTAGGGTACCCCTAGGTAAAACATGGTTTTTTAGATTTTTTTGGGGATAATATATTTTAATGAGATGTTTTAGAGTTCATTTAATTATATTCAGTTATATATTATCATTGGTCATTAATTTCATTAGCCAAGATGTCCTTTTAAGTCATTTTAGGGGACAAAAGGTGCATTTGATGCTTTGTATAGTTTTTTTGGGCAGTGTGAAGGTTAAAAAAGATGATGTCATACCCCATGTGTCAAATTTAGACTTAAACAACTAAAAAAACTAAAATATAGTAGGTTATGTAGAAGAAAAGGTAGTTTTCTAGTGAAAGGAAAAGAAAATGGCACTTGTATAGCCTCCTTGGGAAGTGTGCCACTTAGAAAAGGTTGAAATTTGACTCTTCAAATTCAAAATTATCAAACCAAAATTTTAAATTATTTGGAAGTTTAATTTTAATGACAAAACTATTATACTTATTTTCACCTCTCTTGGAAAGCAAAAGTGACCTATAGATTTCTACTTGGTACGATCAACACAAGGAGTTTCAAAAAAAATGAGCTTAGCATTGTATTATAAAATTATTCATATTATATTTTCTGTTTTTTTTTAGATTAATCATGGTCTAAAATTTATGAATCATTCCTAATAAGTTGATCTTTTAAATCTGCTTACTAATCTGTACACCCTACAAGTTTTGTTCTTGTTTGTGAAAGTCCATACAATTCACTTGGTGAGAATAATTTTATAGGATGTTGAATCCATTAAATTTTGTATTAAATTATTGGTTTAACTTTTATATTTTATTTTATGGTATAACCATCTTATTTTGCAAAGAAGAGTGAAGGAGTGAAGTTGCAGTTAGTTATGCCTTGTTATAAAAAAATGGTATTTTACAGAGGTTTTTTACGAATAGAATAGGGTGTCACAAATGAATAAAATTCATATTTTAAATTAATTAAATGTCTTGGTTTCACCATGTCATCATTTGAGTAGCTTTCTATCTTGTCTTCCTCCATTTTCAACTTCATGCCAAGCTTCACTTGAAGTCACATGTATGGGCTTGCTCACCTTGTTTCTAGAGTTGTATTTATGGTATATAAATTGTTCAAACCATTATAAGTTGAGGAGAGTTAATTTATATGTTTGTAAAAGGTGCAAAGTGTGATCATATGCTCATTTACCATGCCAAATAGCCATTTGATGCCTTTATCTACTTTTTTTCACATGCAAGCAAGTGTTTTCAATTTTGAAGAAGGTGTTTTGGGTGGGTTTCAAAGTATTATTGATGGAGATCATCTATTTTAAGATTTAAAAAGGTATTTTATGTGTTTTTAGTCTTTCCAAAACATGTTTTACCTCAATTCCATACCCTATTTGGATAACTGACCCAAAACATCCACCTACAGACCCTTGTTGACATCATGATAGTGTATGGAGAAGTGTATGTGTGTTCCAAATTATTATAATTGTTTGGGGTCCATTAATGATGTCTTAATAAAGCATTTAAGGTTCATATTCATTCATGGTTTTATATTGTTCACACCTAGTTCACTATTTGCTTGTCAAAACACCTATCTATAGGTGGTTGAGCAAGTTCTAAAATGCTTTCATGGAGAGATAAAAATAATTGGATATGTATTTAATGTATTTGTAAGTTTTTTAGGCTTTGAAAATACTGAAAAGTGTCTAAATATAAAGGTAAGTGTGAAACCAACTTTAAAAGGCAGTTGACTATGTTTTGAGCTTTTGTCCCTAAAATGGTAAAATAGAGGTCAGGAGGGTTTTTGTGCCTAGAATATGATAGGGTGGAAAATGATTATAAGGTAGAATAATAGATTTTTTTTAATATCCCACATATATTTCAATTAAATTGAAAAATAATTTATGGAAAATCACTAGAGGAAGATAGGTTTTTTAGGAGCCCAAAATCACATTTTATGCACTAAATTAAGACAATGAGGTCTATAAGAAAGAGGTTAGAATAAATCCTTAAAAGGAAAGTTTAAAATTTAGTCAACACTATAATAATATAGTGATTTAAAATGGTTCATATTAAACTCATGATATAAAATATCATTAGGATAAGATGACGTAGGGTGCTTTACCTTCCTATACCCGCTCTCAGTCTGTACATAGGCCTAAGATGCACCTACAGCTGGGAAGAAAGACAAAGGACCTTGACATGTTTATTTGGTGTTGCTTGATGGAATTTAAGTTAAATAAAAACATATTTAGGTGAATTTTTACCTAAAAATATTTCAAAGGAGGAACTAAACATAATAACCAAGTTCTCAAAAGCTTCATGAGCACCTATAGCCAACTAAATGACTATGTTGGCAACAAGCAATACAAGGTAATGTTTCTAGGTGATAATGTGACTAAAACAAAATGGAATGATTATAACCATGGTTAATGACTAATTATTCTTAAATTAAAGGTTAAAATCATTGTATTAAAGGCCTAGTTCCTAAAAATTCTATCTATAATAAGGTCCAAGGGTAGGTTCAACAGTCAAGATTGAGAGAGTTCAAATGGGTAAGTTCCAATTACATATGAGGGATAAAAGTGAGTATAAACCATATAAAAGATATATTTAAATCTTAAAATGAGTCATGAGCTTAATTTAAAATCCTATTATACTCAATGTAACCTATAGTAGGCTCCCAAATTCCCATACATACTGATAGCAAGGTATAAGCTAGTGACAATAGGGTAAGAGATAATCCTATCTTGGAAATGAAATAAGGTCACTATAAATTTAAAATTTTCCATGATTAACCAATAATATGTTTATATGATCTCCAAATATCATTGAATATGACCACCTACTCCTCTTCATAACCAACATTATCAGTTCATACAATTGCATCAAGGAGTTCTTTGCTCAATGGTTAAGAATGATAAATCAAAAGGGAAGAGTATTTTTTCGTTAATTTTAATATTTATAAGCATTAATTAGGATTTATTAACATGATAATATTTACTAATATCATGGGAATTGGTCTTGAGGAGCCATTCTTGGGAAGAAGGAAAAAATGTAGGAAAATAGGGGGTTTGAGGCCTTTTTGGGCATTTGAAGATGGTTAGGCACAAAATACATGGAATAAAGTGTATTAATTTGGTAAAAAATATCATTATGAACTAATAAAACTCAAAAAATATCAAATTTTCCATGGGGATGAGGGATATACCTCTCTATTTTGTCTTAGAGCTTAGCTAGTCTAGGAAAATCAAACTTTGGCAAAGTGAGCTAGTGATGGAAAATGAGAAAAATATTTAAATTTGAGGTTTGGGAAATTAATTAAAACACATGATATGGTGTATTAAATATAAATTAACTCCATGGGATCACTAGATCAATATTATACACCTCAGGGTGACTAATTTGATCATGCATATAGTCCAAATAGGCAGGTTTTCATTAGGCCTAGTTGGCAAGTAAGAAAAGAGGATGAAGTAGGGTGCTTGGAGGATTATTTATTGGATTTTTAAGTTAAATTTAGGTTTTAATATAAATAATTTACCAACTTACCTAAAATATATCAGTCCTAGAAATCAAACCTAATAAAATGCCTATTAGACCTATTAAACTTTAGGAAGGCCTAGCACCAAATGGTGGTACATCTTCACTTCTACCATTTGGTGAACTATATAAATAGTTGAGTTAGGTTATATAGGTTGAAATACACATTATGTAACTAATATAATGTATATAAACATAGTTGATACTCATTTCTAGCTGAGAAAGAGCTCAAACATGAAGAATGAGTAGAATCAAACTCGAAGAGATGCTTTCAAATGCTTAGATATTTTCAAGGTTTTGAATGGGATCCAATGGGGTTATTATAAGTTATTAGGGTCCATTGGAATAAAATTTGAGGATTTTTATGGTATTTTAAATGTCCAAGCTTTATGAACAAATCTTAAGACTCTAAATTTCTCAAAACCCTTACAAACCCTTGACAAAGACCTAACGAAGAAAATGGAATTAGAAATGAAATATAGTGGATTAGTTTGACCATAATATCTATTATAACTTATATAGGAATCCCTCAGGCTCTGTTACATGCATTTTGTCTATATGGAATTATACAAATGGGGGCAAAATAGGGGTTTTCTCACTATTTTGTGTGTTTTGTAGGCTACAAGAAGAGTTTGAAAGTGAAATAAAGTTTTGGTGGAATATTAACAATTATAATAACTCCTTATGGAAATTTTATTCAATTAAAAATATTCTAAGTGTTCAAACAATTACCTTCCTTTCAGTTAATCAAAAATGGCATAATGGACACAAGGGTGAGAAGAGTGAAAAATACAAGTGTGAGCCTTTTTAAGGTGTATTTGAGAATTACAAGGCCATTTATATCCTTTTAAAGTGTCATTAAATCCATACCTTGTATTTTCATGGAAAATTGAAAGCATTTTTGAGACCGAGTGTGAGGGGTGACTAAAAATGGAGTTTTTTAGATTGTAGACAATGATTGCTTCATTCCAAGAGTTTCCAAATGATTAGGACTGCCAAAAATGCATTAAATTGTATTTATAAAGACATTATACTTAATCCAATCATAAAAACTATCCATAATTAGTGATGGGACGTTCAAATAGATCCAAATGTTGAAGGTAGTTTTCTAAGCTAAGACTAGGAATTTCATGCCTCTTTTCATAAGTTTCATGACTTGTATAGAAATTTAGACCTCCTAAAATTGAATGGTTCATCTCATATCTATTTATCATTAAATTTTAACCTCTTTTATAATATTTAAATGTTTCCAAGTGAGATTTGGATTTCCCTTGTCTCGCTCTTCTCTCAAAATATATAAATATGAACTCTTTTGGCTCTTTTGAGCAACCTCCAATGGTTGATGGTGAAAACCTAGATAATTTTGTAATTGAATGAATCTTTAAGGAATAAAAAATTGATTTTTACTACTCACATGATGTTAAATTGAGTTTTATTTCAATCTTTTTGGTCTTGTCTAGTAGAGGATTATCTTTCCTATCATGTTATCCTTGATTATTCACCAAATGTGTAGAGAAGCAATTGTTAAAGGTCTTTGTTATTGTTATTTTATAAGTGTATATGTATTTTATAACTAGTTCATGATTTTATCCCATAAATTAATCCTTAATTACCCTCTTAATCATCAAAATACCTTTTGGACCTAACTTATGAAACATTGATGTGATAATGTAGCTTGAATTATGAGTTTTTATGTGAAAGAATCCTTGTTTAGATCTAAGTAGTATAAGTTAAATTCATAGGAGGAAATAAAATATTGGTGCATCACTATTTTATCTTTATTATTTATTTTATCAACTATTTTCATACAAAATTGATAGGTAAGAATGTACCTGAACAAATGCATCAAGGGAACTAGCCCTGCTAGAGATTCATCTCAACAAATTATTACACACAACAATAGAGATGTATCCATTGTGCCACTTGGATGAGGAGAGATAGGAATATCCTCTGGGGGTAAAAATCCAAGTGAAAACATAACCTTTTCATGGGATCCTAATCACTTCATCAAAGTTGGGTAAGGGTCCTAGCTTGAATTTCCTAAAATTTGTTTTCGATTTGAATGGCAATCCTTTATGAATGATTGTTAAGAATGGAAGGTAGTCTAAATCCTCTTAAAACCATCATTATGAATTGATATAAAATATCTTGTTTAAAATGTCTTAGAATGGTTTGGTTAACCTATTTTTATGTTTTTAACATGTATAGGACTCTTCTATAAGTGGAATTGATCTATCATAAGAGTGAGTGAAAACTATAGGAAACCCCTTATTTCTTAGAATTTTAATGTAGCAAGTAGGGTTTACTAGGTCAAAACATGAAAATTTTATAGGATTATGTGTGATACTTGTTGTTCCCCAAAAACAAAATTCTCATTTTTTGGGACAACATTTGAACTATTTTGGTCCTACAGACCAAAATTGTCTCTTCCCTTTTTGAAATTTGTTCTAAGCATTCAAATTCCTCATTTTTCAAGATTCTCAAAAATCTACGGACTCTGCGGGCTTGAATATATGGACTCAGTAGGAAGAGAAATCTACAGACTCAGTAGGAAGAGAAATCTCCAAAATCTATAGGCCAAGTTCAATGGACTTCACAGGTTGATTTCTACAGACTCTATAGGAAAGAAGCAAGCTCTCAACACTTAGGCGATTTCAAAGTTGGTTCAATGACTAGGTTCAACCAAAAGAGTTCATCAAAAAGCTTCTAAGTAAGGATTGAACTATTGAACCTTGAACCATTTTGGTTCAATGGGTTCAATAGGTTTAAAGGTTTAACATCAGTAACAAGAGTTCAACCGTTTCAAGATTCAATAGGTTCAAAGGCTTCTACAGGCAGGTTCAATCAAAAGAATAAGTTTATGATGCTTGAACCATTGAACCATTGAACCACTTTGGTTCAAAGGTTCAACGGGTTCAATGGTTCAATAGGTTCAATGAACAAATGGTTTAATGCATTTGGTTTAAAAAGATCAAAAGGACTTAGCCAAACAAGAAGGATGAATCGATCAAACCGTTGAACCATTGAACCACTTTGGTTCAAAGGTTCAATGGGTTCAACGAGGCTTGTTTCAAAGAATATTGGTTCAAGTGGATAAAGAGAATGAACCATTGAACCATTGAACCAAAGTTGGTTCAATTAGCTGGTTCAATTGGTAGGTTCAGGGGGTTGCCCCAAAGCCAAAGGATCAGATACCCTTGCAAAGGGCAGTGAACCAAGGCCTAGAACCCTTATAGAGGGCAGTGAGAAAAAACCTAACAGAACCCAATGGATGCTGCCAAGTGTCATATTTTGAGCCTCATTTCACTTTGTTTCTTAGAATAGTGGAAGCTACCACATGTCCTTTGGGAGTTAAGTGAAAGCTGCCATGTGTCCTTTATAAGTTAAGCAGAACGTGCCATGTGCCAATGTCCACATGAATCTAAAATGAGTCTCAAGTGTTTCTAGAATACAACAGAAGCTACCACGTGTCCTCACCTATTTCTCAGTGGATGCTACCATGTGTCATAATTTGAGATTCATATAAAATCAACTAAGGAAGATTTTGAAGGGCAAAGAACCCTTGAGGAGGGAAGGAAGGAGGCAAATGGACCAATTGAAAAAACCCAAAGACAAAGGGATTTACTTTAGGAAAAAGACTAAGGTAAGAAATGAATTCTTTCAAACTTATGTTCAAAGGAATTCCTTTAGACAAAAAGTCAGAAGAAATTTGGGGAAGCTGTGAGAGAAAAGCCCAAAAGAATTTTTGAAGGCCAAAGACAAAATGACCGAAACAATTCTTGCAGACTTTTTGTCCATGGGAAAATGTCTACAAAAAAAGACCGCGAGAAAGCTCAGAAGGACACCAAAGACAAAAGGCTGCTGAAGGACCCCGAAGGGCAAGTGTCCTTATGGGGGACTCTCAACAACCAAATTAAAGGACACTTCCCCAAAGCTAAAGGGTCACCTTCCCTTCAGGAGGATGAAAAACAAGAAATTCGAAGGAAATAAGTAGCAAAAAAGGCTGAATCAAGAGAAAGCTAAAGAAAGTCCAAGGGGTGACATGCCTGAAGATGTCAAAGTTAAGAATGGTGAACTAGCCTTTGGAAATTCAAGTGTAATGATGGGTGCGTGAACATCAATTTCAAGGTTCATAAAATAGTTGTTGATTTTGAAAAGCCTTAAAGAAGAGCCAAAGAATTTAGTGACCCACCAGAAGAAAGAAGCATGAAGACCATCTGAAGACTAATCGAAGGGCAGATACCCTTGTGGGGGGCTCTTTTTGACACAAAGTGAACCATTTCTCAAGGCCTCGAAGGGCAGCTCACCTCTGGGAAAGATCAAACGACAAAGCCAAAAGAATTGCCAAGGAAAGTGACATGCCTGCAGATGTCAAAGTTACGACAATGAAATAGCCATTGATCCTTGTAGGTTTAAATCTACAGACTTGAATGAATTCAAAGGCTTTAAGGCCAAGATCAGTAAGAAGTGACTAAGGAAAAAAGCATCAAATTAAATCAAGGACCCAATTTAATTAACCGAAAAAGGAGGAATGAGGAAGAAGGATCAAAAATATTTGCACATTAGATATGTTTTTAGAAGCAAACCGCTAGGTGGATATTGAAAGATGCAAACTTTTAATAGCATGACCCATTTCCCTGCATTGAGGAAAGCAAATGGGTAAATGCCCCTAAATTCTAGCATGTCTTCTTAACAAAATTCAATGCAACATGATGTGTTACTATTCCCAAGTCCTTCTTGAAGAGGCTATATAAGGGGCTCTCTTGTTATTGTAAGAGGACTCTGACAATCATAAACAAAACTCTATCCAAATTGGAAGGCATTACTGAGACTTTGAGCTCAGATTATTGATCATATTTTGTTATTGGAATAAGAAAGCAAGTGACTTTTTAGACTTTGTGCTATGATATCTTTGTTGTTGGGGAAACTATTCTTATGTCTTTTTCCTTAATATATTTTATATTCCTTTAATTCAACAAGCAGAATTAGTGAAAGTAGTCAGGAAGGTGTCCTGAAGTCAATTGTGGAGAGACTTTATACCCCCATAATTGCCTTTAGTGTGTCTTCTTTTTGTTTTTGTGTAAAGGACCTTGGGATGACTTTATGCCCTCATTGTCCTTTGTATCTCACTCTTGGGCAATTTAGGTGGAGACTTTGTGCTACATCTCAATTTGTTGGTTACTACGTCCTTGTTTACATTTTGCAATTACTACTAGGAGTATTCTTGTGGTTTGTTGGATAGTACTTCTGAAAGAAGAGGAGTGTTTTCTATCATTTCCCTTGAGACTTTTCATTTGATTTGCACACATCATCTCTAAAGAAAGAGAGATGGATGGTTTATCCTACCCTTGAGTATTATTTTCTATTTACATATATAACATATCTATAGGGAACCTCCCCTTGATGAGAGGAGAGATTAGTCCCCTTTTGATGTGGTAAACCTACACATTTGGATGACCAATCTTCTTACTTTGGCTGATTAAACCTATTTTGTTTATTAGTATGCTGATCGACAAAATAATCAACCAACAGTTTTTGATGACTCCGTTGGGGACATAACCCATTATTGTTATAGCCTATCCATTGTACTCTACTGTGGCAGAACGAACTACTTCAGTGTTTTCCCATTGTTAAAATTTTCCTCCTAGCCTCACCCAATAGTTTTTGGTGACTCTACTAGGGATATAGTTATGTGCATTCTAAAACCTCAAGTTTTAGATGAAATTAGTCTCTACCATTATCCATTATAGATACCATCCACCTCCACACTAACTGGGAAAGAGTATGCAGTTTAAAGCCTCAAGCTTCAAACTAAAGCAAGGTCAATTCTTTCCCATTTTTGTTTCACAATCTAGTAGATTCAAGGCATACATGAAGCCAAAGGGCTAATGGTATTGTTGACCCTATATTTGAGTTGGTACAACAAAGTAATTTTGATCTATTTCCTTCACCATCTCGCCTCCAATGAACCAAGAGCTTTCCTCCTACTAAAGTTAGATCTCCATTTCCAGATGAAGTATCCACTTCTATTGTTGATAATGCTTTGCCAATAATTACCCCTCTGAGATTTGTTATTCCTCCTTTTCATAGTCATATAATGGCAGTTCAAGGCCCCTAGGGTAATGCTTTTGGTTCTCTTAACCTTACTTCACCTCTACATGAGCTTCGATGCAGTTCAAGGAAGAATTTCCCCAAATTCTATGGTGATGGAAAAGTTCATCCTGATGAACACATTACAGCCTTCAGCATAGCCTGTGGGGTAATTAGAGTATAATTTGAAGATGTAGTAGTCAGGCTATTTTTAGAAATATTACAAGGTGCTACTGTAGATTGGTTTTATCATCTACAGGCTCAATCAGTAACTGATTGGAATACCCTTAAAGCTAAGTTTGAAGCTAGATTCAAACCTGTAGAAGATGCACATGCCCTTTTGGCTCAACTTACATAGATGAAGAAAGAACCTCATGAACCAATGAGGGACTTCATAGCCAAGTTTTACAAATTGAGAAATAGAATTCCTATAATTGCTTGACCTACAGCTAAGAATCTCAAATGCTTCTTCGTTAATTCTTAGTTACCTGAAGTAAGTTTTCTTTTGAGACATGCTGGTCAAATAGATCTTGCTGCAGCTCAACATTTGGCCACTGAGGTAGAAGATGATCTCATCTTAACATGGAAGATAAGAAGAGATCCAAATAGAAACAGACCTTCATCATCTTCTGAATATTCATCTACAAACACCACAGATCCAATGGTGCAAAAGTTGGCAAATGAGTTGCTTGATCTCAAAAAGAAACTAGTGCAAGGATATCTTCTGCTTCTTCATAAAAAGATATGCCAAGAAGGACATTTCCAAATTAGTCATATGAGGGCAATGCTACCAAAAATCAAGGGCAATAAAATCATCTTCCTCCCCCATAAGGGAAACTTGCCCTGGAAGCTCCTCTAACCAATTTAGCAATGAGATATCTTGAAGCTAAATCAAAATTCTCTTTCCAGCCTAAATTGAATCAATAAAATGATGTTGATCTCCTTATAGAAAATCAAGAAGAATCAGCTGGTGACTCCCACATTAGTTTCTTAAAATACCAGGATGAACCCAGAAGAGAAGGAGAAGTTTTTGATGGATCATATGCAGTGTTTACTAGATCCAAGAACCAATCAGTCTAACAAGCTAATAAAGGGAAGACAGAGGAGCAGCCTCAACCAGCAATTACAATTGCTAAGCGTGGAACCACTCTGACTTTCCATACAAAGGATCCGGTGATCACCCAAAAGACAAGTAAATCAATTTCACCTTCACCTTATACTTCAATTTCATAAACCATCATTCTTTCCATCCCTCCTAAAACTCAAAAGGTTTAAATACCCTCCTCTATACCTAGCTTAATTCAGCCATTTGACATAATCGATCATGTCAAAAAGACAAAAATACAAATGTCTAAATTTGAATATTTGCAGTCCAATCTTGATCAATTGGATAAGTTGGTCCAATGTGTCAAGAACCAAATTGTCCCTGAAAGACAAGAAGCTAAAAAGGTAACTCTTAATTCACCAAAGAACATACCCATTCTGAATAATCTTGTCATTACTCCTCTAGCTGCCCCTGGGAAAATAAAACCTTTCTATATTTCCCTGTTAATAAATGGTCACAAGCTAAGTAATTGTATTATAGACTCAAGTACATCTGATAATGTCATGCTTGATAAAGTAGCTGTATCTCTTGGCCTCACACTGACCAAGACATTTGGGAGATGTTTCTCCATGAAGAACAAGCAAGTACCACTGCTGGGGAAAATCAAAGATGCCCAATTTACATTTGCAGTCTTTCCAGATAAGAAAATCAAGATGACTATCTTGGTGGCTGATGTCCCAACATCTTATGGCATTTTACTTGGATGAAATTTCTACAAGAACATGGGAGGAGAACTAAGCATGGACCTATCTGAGGCAAGGATCCTTATCCAAGGCATAATGAAGAGGTTGCTCCCTGAAAAAGAGGCAAAATATGTGGTCACCCAAACATTAGACCCTAAAGCTCAAATCCTTTTTGAATCCTCAAGTATGGGTAACTATTTTCTATCTATAGACGAATTGCATGAAACACCTAATAAAATTCTTGAAAGTATCAACCCAAAAATTAGTTCAACTAGAATAGCAGAAGAACTAGTAGGTTGCAATACAAATGAAGAAGGACCCTCCCTCTCTAATGAAGGAAAGTCTAAAGAAAAATCAATATCTGATGGGGTATGGACTCTAAAATTTGATGGCAGTTGTTTCTCTACCAGTTCAAGAGCTAGGATTGTGTTGATATCTCCTCAAGGAGATATGTTTCCTTCATCTTACAAATTACAATTTAGCAACACTAACAATACATCTGAATATGAATCTCTATTGCTTGATTGAAGGCTGCTCAAGAAAAAGGCATCAAGTTTCTTCATGCCAAAGGGGATGTTGAATTAGTGGTTTGTCAAGTGAGAAATCTATACCAAACCAAAAATGAAAGATTATGCCACTATCATAACCTGGTTTGGGACCAAATTGAAAGCTTTGATGCTTTCAACATTTCTGCCATACCTAGAGAATCTAATGATAGAGCTCATGCACTTGTTATTTTAGAAACTCTTTTAGTTCCTCACTCAAATTTCAAAAAAGATAGGTATACTATTGAGCTAGTCTGTAGACCAAGTATTCTTGAGAATGCTGATAATTGGCAAGTATTTAATGATGATCATCAAATCATTACCTTCTTGGAACGAAAAGACAATTTTGAACAACTACGTTTTGAAGGCGGTGAACCTCAAAAGTATGAATCAACCTTTGAATCTAGTTTAAACATAAATGAAGAATTATTACAACTGAAAGGAAATAAAATTCCCAAAAGCGGCCTGGTTTCTCTTGAAAAATTGTTTGACAAGCATGATAGATTCATCAAACAACAACAAACAAATTCAAGTTTCTCTCAGGGATTCAATCAAGTAAATTTGACTACTAAAAAAATCCCAAGACATTTAACATTGGTAAATGTTGCACCCCTGAAGAAAGATTCAAGTTTACCACTTTACTCCGTCAATACATGGATGTCTTAACATATTCTTATGATGACCTGAAGTCTCTCAGACCTGATGAAATCTACCATGACATTCCTCTCAAGGCTAACTCAATGCCCTATAAGCAAAAATCTAGACAGTACAATCTAAAAATATCAGGTACTATTCTATCTAAGATACAAAAAATGTTAAATTCTAGAATCATCTTCCCAATCCATCATTCCACATGGATTGCAAACATAGTGCCTGTAAGGAAGAAGAATGGTGAAAATCACATTTATGTAAATTTTAGGAATCTAAATCAGGCATCTTTGAAAGATAATTACCCTTTGCCAATTATGGATCAAGTGCTTCAAACAGTGATAGGTTCAGAGATGTTATCAATGCTAGATGGTTTCTCAGGATATAATTAAGTTGAAGTTGGTGAAGCAGACCAACACAATACTACATTCACCACACCTTGGGGTACATTTGCATATAGAAGAATGCCTTTTGGCTTGATTAATGCTAGTGCCACCTTTCAGAGAGCAATGGACCTAGCTTTCAAAGATGAGATAGGTAAATTCATAGTGGTATACCTTGATGATTTAACCATCTTTACAAAGTGCCATTTTGATCATGTATACCACTTACAACAAGTGCCGGAGCACTGCCGCTAGAATATTATTTCCTTGAACCTTAAGAAGTCTATTTTTAGAGTAATAGAGGGGAAACTCCTCAGACACATTGTGTCTAAATAAGGCATAAAGATTGACTCAGACAGAGTCAAGTCTATTCAAAAACTTAATTTGCCTACAAGTAAAAATGTTGTTCACTCTTTCTTCAGAAAGGTGAATTTCTTACAGAGGTTCATCCCCAAATTTGCTGAGAAGACTAGACACATTGTGAACATGATGAAGGGAAGACCACCTTCAACTAGACTAAAGAAGGCAAGTCAGCATTTCAAGATATCAAGACTACCATTGCTCATGCCCCTACTTTGGTTTGTCCAGATTACAATAAAGATTTCATCATATATAGCTATGCTTCTGAACACATGCTTTCAACAATTATTATTCAACAGGATAAGGAAGGTATGGAATCTCCTATTTCTTTCATGAGTTGTCCTCTCAAAACCCATGAGATGAATTATTCAAATGTAGAGAAGCATGCTTATGCATTGGTGAAAGCAGTCAAACATTTTCGCTTCTATATCCTGAATTCACACACTACTACCTTAATTCCTGACACCACAATTAAGTCCATATTAACTCAACAAGAGTTTGGCACAAAAAGAGGCAATTGGATTACAAATATCCAAGAGTTCAATCTAGACATCAAGCCAACAAAGTTGGTTAGGGGAAAAGGTCTATGCCAATTAATTGCTAACAACGAGCCAGAAGATACACAACATGTAGAAGCTGAACTGGAAGATACACCAACAATCTTTTTTGTCTCCACTACCAATGAGTGGTATTTAGATATTTCTCATTTCCTTACTTATGGTGAATGTCTTGCTCATTTATCTTATAAATAAAGGAGGACTATCAAGTTCAAATCTACCAATTTTGTTCTTTGGGACAACGGCTTGTACAAGAGAAGCATAGATGGAGTATTCCTTCACTGTGTAGACAAAGAGAAACAAAGCCAACTTTTGAAACCTTTCCACAATCTATCTTATGGAGGACATTTTTTTGCTCCTATAACTGCTCACAAGATTTTGTGAGCCAGGTATTACTGGCCAACTCTTTTTCGAGATGCATATAAGTGGGTGAGAAAATGTGAACTTTGTTAGCAATTTGTTGGAAGACCCAAGTTAGTTGCCCTGCCTCTTAAGCCAGTGATCATAGAAGAACCTTTCTAGCAATGGGGGATTAATTTTATTGGGACTATAAACCCATATTCAAGTGTTGGACATGATTATGTCATTACAAAAACTGACTATTTCACCAAGTGGGTAGAAGCAATCCTAACTAAGCATGCTTCTTCCGAAGTTGTATGCAATTTTGTCAAGGAGAATATCATTTCTAGGTTTAGAGTTCCAACCAAAATTTTTATCGACAATGTAGCTTGTTTCACCTCCCAAGATATTACATAATTCTATTCCATTATGGAATTACACTCTCTCACTCTTTTGATTATTTTCCATAAGGGAATGGACAAGCTGAATCAAGCAATAAGAACCTGGTAACTATCATCAAGAAGCTAGTAGATGACAATCAAGGGACATGGCATAAAACATTGGTTGATGCTCTATGGGTAGAAAAAATCACACCAAAGAGGGCAATTGGTATGTCTCCTTTTCAACTTCTTTATGGTATCAATGTTGAGATACCAATTACCTTAGAGTTGCCAGCCTTGAAATTGGCAAAGGCAATTGAAGATTAGACATATGAAAGCTCTCTAGATAAGAGAATCATGTGTCTAACTAAGCTGGATGAACAGAGAACCATGGTGGTGGATTGAATTACTACTCATCAAAGTCTGGTAAAGAAACTCTTTGACTAGAAGGCCAAAAATTGTGATTTCCAGATTGGGGATCAAGTCCTGCTATGGGACTAAAGGAGAGAACCAAAAGGGATGCGTGGAAAGTTTGACTCCCTTTGGAGAGGCCCATTTATAATTCATCAACACAATGGTGAAAATAGCTTTCTGCTGAAATATCAAGATGACACACTCTTTTCTCTACCTCACAATGGGCAACATCTGAAACACTTCAACTCTTGAAGTATCAGATCATTACATCTATACATATGTATATTTGTATAGTTTTTAATTCTATTTTATTTTTTTTGTTTCCATTTTTGATGCCTTCCATTTTGGGTAACATGAATCTATAGCCCAATGGTATACATGAAGACACTAGAGATTTTGGATTCTACTCCCTTCAATTATTTTTAGAATTGATAGAAGTTCCCCAATTGGAGCCAGCTGTTGTTCTCCAAAAACAAACTTCTCATTTTTTGGGACAACATTTAAACTATTTTGGTCCTACAGACCAAAATTATCTCTTCCCTTTTCAAAATTTGTTCTAATCATTCAAATTCCTCATTTTTCAAGCTTCTTAGAAATCTATGGAATCTGCAGGCTTGAATCTATGAACTCTGTAGGCTTGAATCTATGGATTCAATACGAAGAGAAATCTATAGACTCAACAAGAAGAGAAATTTATGAACTCTATAGGCCAAGTTCAATGAGATTCACAAGTTGATTTCTATGGATTCTATATGAAATAAACAAGATCTCAACACTTAGGTGATTTCAAAGTTGGTTCAATGACCAAGTTTAACCAAAAGAGTTCATCGGCAAGCTTCTAAGAAAGGATTGAACTATTGAACCTTGAACCATTTTGGTTCAACAGGTGCAACAAGTTCAAAGGTTCAACATCAATAGTAAGAGTTCAACCATTTCAAGGTTTAATAGGTTTAAAGGCTTCTACAGGCAGGTTCAATCAAAAGAACAAGTTTTTGATGCTTGAACCATTGAACCATTGAACCACTTTGGTTCAAAGGTTCAATGGGTTTAATGGTTCAATAGGTTCAATGACCAAATGGTTCAACACGTTTGGCGCAAAAAGATCAAAAGGACTTATCCAAATAAGAAGGATGAACTGATTGAACTGTTGAACCATTAAACCACTTTGGTTCAAAGGTTTAATGGGTTCAACGAAGCTTGTTTCAAAGAATCTTGGTTCAAGTGGATAAAGAGAATGAACCATTGAACTGTTGAACCAAAGTTGGTTTAATCCGTTGGTTAAATAAGTAGATTCAAGGGGTTGTCCCAAAGCCAAAGGATCAAATACCTTTGTGAAGGGTGGTGAACTAAGGCCTAGAACCCTTGCAGAAGGCAACAAGCAAAAACTTGACAGAACCCAACAGATGCTACCAAGTGTCATCTTCTGAGCCTCATTTCACTTTGTTTCTTATAACAGTGGAAGCCACCATGTGTCCTTTTGGAGTTAAATGGAATCTGCCATGTGTCCTTTATAAGTTAAGCAGAATGTGCCACATGTCAATGTCTACATGAATCTACAATGAGTCTCAAGTGTTTCTAGAATGCAATAGAAGTTGTCATGTGTCCTCACCTATTTCTCAATAGATGCTGCCACATGTCATAATTTGAGATTCACATAAAATTGAGTAAGTGAAATTTCAAATGGAAAACAACCCTTGCAGAGGGTAGGAAGGAGGAAAATGAACCAATTAAAAAAATTGAAAGACAAAGGGATTTCCTTCAAGAAAAATACTAAGGCAAGAAATGAATTCTTTCAAACTTCTATCTGAAGGAATTTCTTTAGACAAAAAGTTTGAAGAAATTTAGGGAAGCCACAGGAGAAAATCCCAAAATAATTTCTAAAGGCTAAAGACAAAGTGACCAAAACAATTCTTGTAGACTTTTTGTTTGCGAGAAAATGTCTGCAAAAAAAGTCTGCAGGAAAGCTTAGAAGGAATCCGAAGACAAAAGGCCGCCGAAGGACCCCAAAGGGCAAGTGCCCTTGCAGGGGACTCTCGATAGCCAAATTAAAGGACACTTCCCCATAGCTGAAGGGTCACCTTCCCTTCAAGAGGATGAAAAACAAGAAATCTGAAGGAAGTAAGTAGCAAAAAAGGCCGAATCAAGAGAAAGTTGAAGAAAGTCCAAGGGGTGACGCACCCGAAGACGTCAAAGTCAAGAATGGTGAACTAGTAATTGGAAATTCAAGTGTAATGATAGGTGCATGAATGTCAATTTCAAGGTTTATAAAATAGCTGTTGATTTTGAAAAGCCTTAAAGAAGAGTCAAAGAATTTAGTGACCCGTCGAAAGAAAGAAACCCGAAGGCCATCCGAAGACCACCCAAAGGGAAGATACCCTTGCGAGGGGCTCTTCCTGACCCAAAGTGGACTATTTCTCAAGGCCTCGAAGGGTAGGTCACCTTTGGGAAAGATCAAATGACAAAGCCAAAGGAATTGCTAAGGAAAGTGACATGCCCACAAACGTCAAATTTATGACAATGAAATAGTCGTTGATCCTTATAGGTTTAAATCTATGGACCTGAATGCATTCAAAGGCTTTAGGCCAAGATCAATAGGAAGTGACTAAGGAACAAAGCATCAAATTGAATCAAGGACCCAATTCAATTAACCAAAAAAGGAGGAATGAGGAGGAAGGATCAAAAACATTTGCACATCAGATATGCTTCTAGAAGTAGACTACCAGGTGGATATTGAAAGATGCAAACTTTTAATAGCATGACCCATT
Source organism: Torreya grandis (assembly GCA_037957365.1). Taxonomy (NCBI): domain Eukaryota; kingdom Viridiplantae; phylum Streptophyta; class Pinopsida; order Cupressales; family Taxaceae; genus Torreya; species Torreya grandis. The sequence goes on along the minus strand of JARHVA010004926.1, from coordinate 982,167 downwards.
TCCCTGCATTAAGAAAATTAAATGGGTAAATGCCCCTAAATTCTAGCATGTCTTCTTAACAAAATTCAATGCAACATGATGTGTTACTATTCCCAAGTCCTTCTTGAAGAGGCTATATAAGGGGCTCTCTTGTTATTGTAAGAGGGCTCTTTGACAATCAAAAACAAAACTCTGCCCAAATTAGAAGGCATTACTGAGACTTTGAGCTCATATTTTTGATCATATTTTTTTATTGGAATAAAAAAGTGACTTTTTAGACATTGTGCTGTGATATCTTTATTGTTGGCGAAACTGTTCTTATGTCTTTTTCCTTAATATATTTTATGTTCCTTTAATTCAACAAGCAAAATTAATGAAAGTAGTTAGGAAGGTGTACTAAAGTCAACTGTGGAGATATTTTGTGCCCCCATAATTGCCTTTAGTGTGTTTTCTTTTTGTTTTTATGTAAAGGACCTTGGGACGACTTTGTGCCCTCATTATCCTTCGTATCTCACTCTTGGGCAATTCAGGTGGAGACTTTGTGCTACATCTCAATTTCTTGGTTACTACGTCCTTGGTTACATTTTGAAATTACTACTAGGAGTATTCTTATGGTTTGCTGGATAGTACTTTTGAAAGAAGAGGAGTGCTTTCTGTCATTTCCCTTGAGACTTTTCTTTTGATTTGCATGCATCATCTCTGAAGAAAGAGAGATGGGTGGTTTATCCTACCCTTAAGTATTATTTTTTGTTTATATATATATATATATCTATATATATATATATATATATATATATATGTATAGCATATATATAGGGAACCTCCCCTTGATGAGAGGAGATATTAGTCCCCTTTTGATGTGGTAAACCTACACATTGGACGACTAATCTTCCTACTTTGGCTGATCAGACCTATTTTATTTATCAGTATGATGATCGACAAAATAATAAACCAAAAATACTTATAGTTTTTTCCTATGTAATTTTATAATAAGGTTTTAGACCTAAAATTATCTAAACCAGTCATATAATTTAAACTATCTCTAAATAGGCCTAATGAGGAAGACAGTGAGAAAACTAGGGATAAGTGAGAATGAGATTAGGGCTTAGTTTCAATGATTTAGGTATGGATCCAAATGCATGGGGTAATTTTTAAATACATATATCACTCTTCTTCCTTGAATTGATGCACACAAACAAGCAAAAATTTGTTCTTAAAGTGACATCTAACATACTGAGGTATGTGTAGGATGAAGACATGAGATTGGTATGTAAGACCAATATTGATATTAAACAATGTAATATTAATATTAAAATATGTTTTAAGGATTATTATGGATCATGGAAAACCATTATAAGTTCATAAAATTGTTCACATAGGTTTTTTAAATTTTTATCTTAGTGATTGTGTTTTTGGAGTTACAGGTAGTTGCTTGTGTGTGAGTAAGAATGATGTTCTTGACTCTTTTTGCATAGATTTGAAGAATCCAATTCACATGAAGTTATTATATAGGTATAATAGGTTAATTTTAACACATTTTTATTCATGATAAACTACTATTAAGGTGTGAAAATTTAAATGTTCTTGATTAGGTTCTTAAGGCCTTATGCAATTTTAAGTGAGCATATGAAAATAATCAGTTTGAGGTCTTCTGCCCTATTTGGTGAAATAAAATTAAAATTATGATTAACATAAGGAAATTTAAGTTATATAAATGTTATTTTTTTATTTTTTTATGTGTAAAAATTAAGTATATTCTGGATATATTAAGACAAACTTTCTATCAGTGAAAAGGCCTAACTACGAGTAGACCTAATTGTGAGGTTCAAGAAGTGAAATGAGATAAATGGTGTTGGGGACCTAAGGTGAGCTTATAAGGGTATAACTAAAGTTTTTTCAAATTTTTTCACTCATTTTTATATGCTAATTATGTTCCAATATGGACAAGGTGAAATGTGTGCCTTAAGAAGACCTAATTGCATTAAGTCTTTATTAGGCCTAATGGTTGTGTTAACCCTTAAAGGTAATGAATGACATATTTAAAGGTTTTTTCACTTATAAAATGTGTTTTTTTATTATATTATAAAGTTTATCCAAGTATTTTTAGGTTTTTGGCTGACCAATATGGGTGATATCAAGATTCAATTATAAAGAGAAGGTTTAATAAGCCTAATTTGACTAGTTAGCATATTGAGGACATGAGCGAATGATATAGAGTTTTAGAAACCAGGTAGAGGGATTGAAGACAATAATATAGGTATTATTAATATGTCATGAATATATAACTATGTTTCTATATGTGATGATCAAGGTCATAATACCTAATTCTTCTAATGAATGGGTTATTTGAGCAAGAAGGACTAATAGGCTATTTGAGTGAGATAGAATAGTGAGAAGAGAAAAAAAGGTAGTAATATTTATTTGAGTGAAAAATAAGTTTCAAAGGGTGATTATAGATTCAAGGTATCTGATTTGGTACTTTCTTTCCTAGGGGTTTGGTTCCTCCTTGTAAATTGGTGCTTGCTAAAGGACTAGTTGAGTTGGTGCTTGACTAGTGAGGAGCTGGTGCTCCTTGTGGGGTTGGTGCCTCAATAAATATTTGATTCATTTATTATAGGCACATATTAAAAGTTTTTTTTTAGTGTTTTTTATCCCCCAATATGGTTACCCACATATATCCTATGTTTCTTTGTTGTTTACTTTCATAGATGCTCATTTATGCATTGGTTAATGTATGTATGTGTATGAATTGGAGGATTATTTTAATTAAAATTATTCATCCCCCACATAATTAGATATAAATATAATATTTGGTATCATATCAGGTCCTTTTAAGGATGCTTAATAGCCTAAAGGAAATCTCAAGCAAGTGAAGATGGTTAGTTAAGCCCAAGGTGCCTTTTTTACAAGCAAGGCTCCATTATTTAATGGATCCAATTATGATTTTTGGAATGCTAGGATGATGACATATTTTATGTCTCAATATCATTATGTTGGAAATAATTCTTGGATGGATATACTACACCCCCTATGCCTCTTACAAATACAACAAGAAATAAGGCTAGTGACAATAATTCAAAAGCAATGAATGATATTATGTGTGGCCTATCAAAGGCAAAAATTATGAAGGTGATGCACTATATGTGTATGAAATAAATGTGGTAAAATTTGAAGAATATTCATGAGTGAGACTTCAAGTTTAATTTTGACATATTTCAAACTCATAGAAGATAATTTGAAAACCTAAAGATGAATGAAGACGAGAGCATTACAACCTACTTGCTGAGGGTTGATGAAGTGGTCAACATCATAAGAGGCCTAGGTAAATAATTTAAAGAATCTAATGTTGTTCAAAAGTTGTTAAGATCTATAACTCCCAAATTTGATTCTAAAGTATTTGCTATTGAAGAGATCTAAGATATAGACAAGATAGAGATTGATGAACTTCATGGCACCCTAAAAACCTATGAGATGAGGAAAAGTGAAGGAATACCTAGAAAGAAGGAAGCTACATTCAAGGTAGAAAATAAGTCAAAAGAGAAGAAGACACAAGGTAAGAAATTCTAAGACAATGATGAATATGATATTAATGATGATGAGTTGATATCTATGTTTGCAATAAATATGAATATAGGTTAAGGTAAATACAAAGGTAAGCTACTCTTTAAATGCTTATCTTTTGGAGAGATTAAACATTTTTCTAATAAGTGCCCTCATAAGCATAAGGCAAAGGATGATTATGAGCATGATGAAAGTCATGATGATGATAAAATGTCATATAGGTCTGATAAGATTAATAAAAACTTTATAAGGTATGATGAAAAGAAGTTTTTTAAGAATAAAAGAAGTCTTTACACCAAGGAAGATTGCAGATCATTTGATGAGAGTGAAAGAAGTGATTCTGAGAGTGACCATGAAGGTGATGGTCCTGATTTCATTGAAGTATTCTTCATGGTTGAGGAATTAAGATGTTCAAATCAAGAAGAGTTTATATGTATTGAATGTGCTATTAGTGATTTAGATTAATAAGAAGATGAGGTAGACTTTGAGGCTGAGTTGATGAATACTCTAGAAGAACTAAAGATGGTGAATAAGAAGAATAGGGTGATGAGGTATCTTATAAAATACTATGAGGATAAAATCAATGTATTTAAAGTTAAAATGTGTAAAAACTCCAAGGAACAAGAGGAAATAGTCAAACAGGTGGAGACTCAACTTGAGATTATAACTACAAGCCTAAATGCCAAAGAAGAAGAATGTGAAAGGTATGTAAATGAAGTGGATTCATTGAGAGATAAGTTGGATCAGTCATCAAGTAAAGTAGTCCTTTGTGAAGTTTAAAAAGAGTATCAATGATCTAGATAACATCTTGAGTAGTTAAATGAGTACTAATTACAGAAATGGTCTTATTTTCAATAGATACCAAAAGAGGAACACTAATGAGATCAAGAAGGTCAATGGTCAATCAAGGAATGATAGTGTTGTCAAAATGAAGACTAATCCTATTAGGAACCTAAATGGTATAAGGTATGCTAATCCTTTCAATGGCTACTATTATTCATGTAACCAATTTTGTCATAGAGCAAGGCATTATAGAAAGTCCTCCAAGAATGAATATGCATACAAATATGAGGAAATTCATTATTCAAGAGGTATGGGCCATGGTGTGTTTCTATCAAGAGGAATAGTTTATTGTAATTGTCAAAAGGTTGGTCATATTATAAATTTTTATAAGAATGGATTCTCAAGTTAAATCAAGAAATTTGAGTCCCCTAGAGTACAAGAAAATAGACAAGATAGTGGGTAGAAACCCAAGGTAGCTAAGGTTGATGACCGATCTTCATGTTTAAGAGGACTATTTTCCATGGTGGAGCATAGTCCAGATGCAAAGGAGTGCCAATAATTATCTCTATTAGCTTATATTATTGATGGAGTTAAGAACAATAGACCAAGTCAAAATTATATTCAAATGAAGATTAAAGAGTTTAAGAAAAAATGGCTATTCAAGCCTAAGAGGATCATGAAGTAAGTTTACTCTTGTAAGGACATGGAGATTTGGGATTCTCTGGAGTTTATGTTTTTTTAGTGTAATAAGAGAAGAGGTGACTCAATTAGGATTCATGGATGCACTCATTCAATGAATAGAAGCATGAAGGATGTTTTATCTTAGGGTAACTTTATGTTATGTTTTGACATTCAAACTTAGTTGAGTCGAGACTCTGCTAGAGGTGTGATTGCAAGAGATGGGTCAAACAGATTTTGTATTATGACTTGATCAAACCAAGTCATAGTCATGATGAGTGTCTAAATATCTCATGGAGACAAGTGGATACAATCATGCTCCAAGAGTAGGTATGTGAGCCTAATATATGTTGTGTTTATTATCAAAGAGAGATAATGAATTTGTTTGTAAAGAAAATGTATTTTGTTCCACATCCAAGGATTAGATAATTTTATTGAATATGACCCTTTGTGATTAATGTCAAAGGGGGAGAAAGTTTTAGTTTGAAGACGATCCAACTTGGGGATATGTGAATGATAAACTTTTTTTAAGTTATTTTATATCAATGAAAAAGGGGGATATTGTTGAGGTATGCTCATATTTTTGTGTTGAGGAATTGATGTTGTCATTGATGTCAAAGTCAAGATGGATGTCAAGGTCAACATTTGAAGCCATTTTTTGTTGGAGTGGTATATAAGTCTTATGATATGACAAGAGAAAATTTTAAGGCAAGATGGAAATTATTCTGAGGATTATGGCATGTCAAATTCAAGATGATGATGCAAGGTAAGATACTGCTTAGTACTAGGTGTCTTGAGAAGCTTAGTCTAGTCTTGTGAGAAGGTATATACATAGAGACTAGTGAATTATGTTAGTACAGGAATGAGAGAGTTTATAAAGTTATGTAAACATGTGTATGAGGAAAATAATTATTCATAATAGTTCTAAGGTTAGTTTTGATTCTTGGTCCATGCATTAAGAAACATAGTGAGAAGGCATAGGCCTAGTAACATGATGAGGTGAGTAGTCTAAGGCTTGTGAGATAATGTGCGGTAGTGTGTGAGTATGGTATGAGTTTTTTTAACATGAGGGTGAGATTTTGAGACTAGTGAAAGATGTTTCAAGGTGTGTTTAAGGTTTAAATATGACTAACAGTTCAAGGCCTAATATGCAAATAGACTTAGTGTGACCTAACGAGGGGTCAAGTTTAGTTTCAAAGTTTCAAAATATATACACATAATATTTTTAAATTTTATCAAATAATGACACTTTACATCTTTTAATAACCCATTAAGACTCAATCTCTCTGAGTACATGCCCTAAGGGGTGCACTGAGAAAGGGGTGGGTGGACCTTTGGTGCTTCACAAGATTGTTGTACCTTATTTCCACATTATTACCAATCCAAATATCTCCTAAAACCATTTACTAAACTATTAATCCTCCCTTGTACACTCTAGTATTTTCCCTCTTTCCATCCCTCTTTTCCTCACCTTGATCCACTTTAGTTAGTTGATTGTACTAGGTCAACTAGGTCAACCCTATTTAGTTTTTAGCCTCTAATTATTATATAGGGTCAATTAGGTTGACCCTATAATGTTTAGGGTGTTTTTAAATTTGAAGCTCCATTATCCCTTCAACCATCCTATCTTGGGACCTAGTGATTTATCTCCTAAAATCATATAGGGTCAACTGGGTTGATCCCATATAGTTGACATATTAAAAAATATTTATGGTGAGATCCACCTATAAATACAAGATAATTTCATCATCATTTCAATATGCAATAAAGAGTTATTATTTGCTTATTCTTCTTTACAATCTACTCTTCCACCATTCTACTTGAGGAGTTTTAGCTTAGAGTTTCTACTTGAATAATCTAATCTTGTGAATAAGTCTTAGATGCTTTGGCCTTTCTTATCTATCCTTAAAAACCACAACAACCTCTTGTGAAGACCTTTTGGCCAAGGGAGAGATTGAGTCTTGATGGGTTCACATTCAGGTAAGTATATTCTAACTTTTTTCTCCTCTTTTAATAAATAAAAGTATCAAAAGTATTAGCTCAAATAATATTACTCATCATATTCCATGTATTAGGGTCTTACTCATACTTAGTTTAATTGAGATTATATTATACATGTTTTTATTGCTTTATTAACCCCTCATGTTGTGCCACAATCTTTGGTGTGTACTATATTATATTTACTTTCTTATTTATTAGAATAAAGTGAACATTAAACCTAGGACTCATTTAGGGTTGTTGCATGATTGTGTTAGATTGTAAGCTTTAGAACCCTTCCTAGAATGGTGTATTATGATAAGTGATCTCTTAATCTAGTCTATTAGATTCCCATATTGGTCATGTTCCCACTTAATAAATTTATCTCAAATTGGATTTATAGGTATGATCTATCTTCTTTGAGATATGATTGATTCATAAATATGATGCATTTATAATTGTATACATTCTGATGAACCCTAAGTGAACTAAACCTTGTAGAATTTTTTCATCTTATTTCATTATTTTATCATATATTTTCCATATTGGATGGATTCTATCTACCTAATATCTAACTTATGTGTACAAGTTTTTAGGTATAGGCTATTGGATCGATCCTATTAATCTAGTATAGTTTTTTAGATTTCCAAACATCTAGTCTAGACTATTAAGTCAACCTAGTCAACCCTATACATTTTCAAGCATCAGGTTCAACATAATAGGTTTACCCATTCAACCCTATACATTTTAGGCACTCAACAACAAGTTTCTGTAAAGCTTGATCGACCCAGTCAACCCAATTAGTAGAATTTGCAAGCATATATCAATATTATTAAATAAAAATACTCATTATATACATATATGATCCACCAAGGTTACTTTACATCACTCTATCTCTTTCTTTACAGTCTTTCCTTTTATAGTTTTCAATCTTTCAAAATTGCCCTTGCATAACCAACTAGATTGCCAACCCAGTTCTGTGTTTTGTGTTTTTTTTTGGATAACTAGGTCAACTTTGTCAACCTCATTTATTTTTATAACTTGATTTTGTAGTCTAGGATTGACCCTATTGATCTTATTCTATATTCTATGCACACATTGTTGACTATATCAACATTGTACCTTATTTCAAAGTTAGAATTAACCTTATATGTTAGTAATTAATTCACACTTTATTTTCTTGTTACTTGCATGCTTAGAATAGACCACATAGCTTAAGTAGGTGGTATTTAATTACTCATTTAGTTCACTATTTTATATTTTATGCACACATGACTAAATCACAAAATCTAAATTTTTTTTTTAACATTTGTCTACCCAAGGCCAACCTACTTGGATTTCATCACCACGGGGGAAGTTGACTTAATACTCTGGTCAAGTATAAATCATGGTTAATTGTATATTCTATCTATGCACCTAACACCCTTATCACTACAGTGTGTGAAGTGAGGGGGTAAGCCCCAATAACAACCATGTATCATTGCCACTATAATCCCTTTCAACCCAAACTACCTGAAATCATCCTTAGATTTCCATTCTAGTTACTTAATTGTAGCCAACTTCCTCGTCACATTTAAAATCATATCTTAATAATATAATAAACATTCAGGTTAACCAGTTAGCTCTTTAATTTCCAAGTTGATTTCTTGATCTTTGATCAATTGTATCATGTATTACAAAAACTTATATTACCCAGTATTGGTGCAAGTTTTTGTGATGTGTGTTTTAATTATATTGGCCAACATTAATCCAATTGAATATTTTTTTATTTCAACTATTTATTTTCAAATTGATTTAAAAAATTATCTTGTTTCAGTCCACAACCTATCATAGATTTCTTAACTTTCCCTATCTAATGTACTAGGTTGACCCGGCTGATCCTGTATCTTTTTCAACACCTATTTACTTTATTCGATTGACCTAGTCAACCTTGTACTATTTAAAAACTTTGATTTATATTTTTTTAGCCTCTATTCATTATAATAGATTTGGTCAGTTGACCTTGTATAGTTTATAGACCCTATTTTTGTGCTAGGTCAACCTAGTCAACCCTGTAATGCTTTATGCCTTCCCTATTTATCAGTCTAGTTCCCCATCTTTCTTTCTTTGTAATTTATTCATCTCTCTTCAGTCATAATGAATTATCCTATAAAAATTTTATTGGATATCTTGAATCCATTTATATACTATATGGGATGTTCATTTCTTTCTCCCTTTTCCTCCTAAGAACACCATCACTCTTGGGGTACCTTTTCTCCTCCTTCATCCATGAAATATAATATGATGTAAATAACACCTCAAGATGAATTTGATGGATCTAATCCTTTCCTTACTTATCAAGAGACTTCTCATCTTCAAAATCCTCAAATTAATATGGGCTTAATTGATACAAGTTCACTTAATAATCCTACTAGTAATCCTTCTTCTAGTAATCCTACCCCTAACACCAATTTGTGGAGTGATCCTACCAACACTAAATCACATCCTCATAAAACTCAAATTTTAACCCAAGTTATCCAAAAAAATAATATAATGCAAAATTTCAATATCAACCAAATGATGCAACCTCAAAAAAATTTAGTGTGGCTAATCAACCGCCAACTATGCATCCTCAAGTAATCCCAATTTAATTCCTTCACCTCTTCAGGATGCCTTGGGAAATGCTATTCCTCAACCCATAGTGAATAAAAGGATGATTCAATCCAGTCAAAATTATCCTTTATCTCCCTTCATTGTATCCATTGCTATTGGTAACATATCTCCAACTATCAAATATGATGGGACTAAAGAACCTGCCTCATTTCTCAAATCCTTTGACAACCTTTACAAAGAGTGGATCCAAATTAATACCTTCACCACTACTAAACTCTTAGTGAGAACCTTCACTGGTGATGTATTATAATGGTATAATCAACTTCCCCAACATTTTATTTGACAACTTGAAGATTTGGTTAACACTTTGGTTAAAGAGTTTCAACGCAATGATCTTCTCAAAAATTGCCTTAGACACTTCATCAATGCTAAGGAATCTCCTCATGAATAAACTCATGACTTTATAAAAATATGGAAATATTTTTTTCCATAAAGCTGACCATAACATGACTGATGATAACTTATTCAAACTCTTTATTATTTATTTGACTCCCACTCTTCAATACAAAGTTTAAACCTTTGCTCCTCAAATAATTAATGAAGCTCTTGACCAAGCTAAACATCAAGACTTTCTTATGAATCAATTCGAACCTAATCCTAAACTTCTTAAAGGATATTTACAAAAATCTAATGCTATCACTAGTAATACTCCACAAACCAAACTAGGAGTTTCCAAAACCAATGTTCCTTTACCTTCTCATACACCACTTTCAGTTCATCAAATAATTTTTTTCAACCTCAAAACCTTTCATCTATCCCAATGCTCCTAAGAGGTATGACCCCAATCTATTTTTTTAGTTCTAGGTAAACATTGGGAATTCTCATGAATCTTGTAGAGGGTTAACTATAGTTTTTGTCTCTTATATGCTTGGTGATTCATTCAATCATGAATCTATGATCAATCTTCATCATCAAGAATACACTATTGCTTTTCAAAAATTATAAACTTCTAAAGCTTCTAATTTAAATAGCCAAAAATCTTCTTCCAATAATTAATCAAATGCCAAAAATGTTTGTTCTATTGACACTGATTATGACCAATATTTCAATAATTCTCAATATTTCAATACTGCTAAGGTCAATTATCATCATAAACTAGCTCACAAAGATCCCATTACCAAGCCTAAGGAGCCATCTTTAGAAAAAAAAACTTCTTAAAGATAATACCACTACTAATGTTACTTTAGAATCCTAAGAGGAACCATCTCCTCCTTCTATTCCTCCAACTTAATCTACTCCTCTAAATCTAATTTACCTCCTAAACCTTGTGTTAGTTATAAGTCTCATTGGAACTTTCTTGAAGAACTCAATTTTATGCCTTGTAAAATTACACTTATGGATTTGGTTCACACTTCACCCTATCATCATAAATTCCTTATGCAACAACTTCAAGAAATTTAAGATTCATCCTCCATAGATGAATAACCACCTTATATTGAATCTTAACCTATGAACATATATACCATTGAAACTATGTGTCCTTTTTTGAAGCCCTCTATTGAATTCCTTGAAGAGGACATGATCAATGATGAAATTATCTTTTATGTTGATGATCCAACACTTTTCATCAAAGTATCCATTAATACCACTCTTATCCAAAATTTCTAGTTAATGAAGTTTCTAGTATTAATGTAACATCTTCATGGCTCATCTAATAACTTGGTTATAACAAGGATCTCAAGAAAATTATATTACTTATCATTGTTTTGATAAGACTAATAAAAAACCACTTGGTTGTATTTTGATTTCATTAACCATTGAACCTAAGACTATTCAAACCAATCTTATTGTCCTTGATCTTCTTTTATTTTATAACATACTCCTTGGTCGCCCATGGACTCATCAAATGAGGGCCATTACTCCTTATGGTAGTTAGTGTATTAAATTCTTATATAATCAAAAATGGTATAAGTATGAAGCTAATCCCAGCCCATGGAGCATTCATATTCCTAATCCTAAATCATAATATCATATTCATATTCCTACCATTCTTAAAATTAATAGTACTCCTTTACCTGAGTTCATCAACATGAATCCTAATTTACAAGTTACTCTTTTAGATTTTGATGATGATGACCCCAATGAGTTCTAATATACTCACAATACTACCAAATTACCTCCCTATATTTTGCAATGGATTCCTCCTTCTCTATTACCCAAGGATCATACTATTCCTCCTATTGATGAGATTACCAATTTTTCCCCTCCATGTAATGCTCAAGAGCCTTATTTACCTAAATATGATTTCACTTGCAATGATTTTAGAGTGGAAAAATTATTTCAAGATCCTCTCATCATGTCTCCTTATACGTTCAGTAATATTGAGATTTCACCCTCTAAAACTCCTCCTAATTCTCAAGCATGTACAATTTCTCCAACATACAATGATAAATATATAATGGCCCAAGCTCAATCTAGAGACTTAGATGCCCATCATTATCAGAAAACCTTAGCCTAAATTCATGATTTTAATTAGGATATTCATACCATTTTTATGGATCATACCTTAGATCTTGAGGGTCATGTGCCTCCAACCAATCCTTCTCTTATCAATAATCCTTGGGTGGTAGAGAAAATTTTACCTTTCGAACCTCCAAAATTTTATACATCTCCATTACCACCCATTTATCCAATCATTACATCTAATATTTCTCCCATCATTTAACTCACTAATATTCCAACCCCTTCTACTCCATCTACTTCTACTCTAGAAATTACAATAAATGCCAAGGAAATCAATGTTCATCAGATATATTTTTAGTATGATCAACATGGCAATCAAATTCTAGATCTTGATGTATATTTTGAGTATTATGGTCCTCTTCCTACCTTTCCTAGTGATGAAGCTATCCTTGAGTTACTTTATGCCCAAGAACCTCAACTTCTTTGACAACATCATAAACTTGGAAATTTTAAAACTAAAACTCCTTGCTTCAATAACTTTATTGCTAGCATTGATCCTAAAACAAATCCAATTTATTCCTTACCTAATGCACCATACCACTTTAAAGATGACAATGTCATACTTATTGAAGAAACTACTTGTATAGAATATGGTACTCCATCTTGTCCTTGACCAATTATAATTTCTCAAGAAATTTAACCTACTAAACGTGATAATTTTAGTTTATTTTTTGTTAAATATCATAAATATTTTGCTTGGTCCTATGAAGATATGCTTGGCATTGACCCTAGCATTTTGGTGCATAACATCATTACTTATCTTCATGTCAAGCCTATGCATCAAAAATAAATAAATTTTCTGCCTAAATTTTCTACTTTATGTCATAAGGAAATCATTAAATTACTCGATGCTAAATTTATTAAACTAGTGGATTATTATGAATGGGTTTCTAAAATTATTCCCATTCAGAAGAAGGTCACTATGGTCATTTGCATTTTTATTGATTTCCATACTTTTCCCAAAGACAACTTCCTTTTACATTCAATAGATGCCATTGTTGCTTCCATAATTGGTTACAAAATGTTCTCTTATAGATGGCTTCTTAGGATATAATCAGATTCATATTGTCCTAAGAACCAACATAAGACTACTTTCACCATAAAATGGGGCACCTATTGCTATGTCAAAATTCCCTTTAGCCTTAAATATGTTGGAGCCCCTTACTAATGAACAGTGACTCACATATTTCATGATCTCATTCACAAAATTTTTGAAACCTATGTGGATGATCTCATTTATAAATATAAACATCATAAGAATCATCTTTATGATCTTGCTATCATCTTTGATCATCTCCTTAAATATAAAGTTAGACATAATCCTTAAAAATGTGTCTTTGGAGTCACATATAGAAAATTGTTCTGTGGCATTGATGTTGACCCTACCAAATTGTTTTCTATCATCAACATGCCCATTCTTCATTCTAGTCCTGACATTTGTACTTATTTAAGAAAACTTGGGTCAATTAGATGATTTATCCCTGAAATGGCATATCAAATTCACTCTATCAATTCCATTCTCAAGAAAGGTACTAATTTAGAATGGATAGATCCATGTCAAAAATCATTGAATAACATGAAAGAGTCATTGCTTCACCCACCTACATGCCATCCTCATTCCTATGATAAACCTTTTATTCTATATACTTCTTCCATACCTATTTTAGTTGGGTTAATTCTTGCCTGACAAGATGATATGAGAAGAGAGTATGATATCTACTACATTAGCTGAGGCCTCATCGATTATGAAACATGTTATATCAAAATTGAGTGTGATTGCCTCGCTATCTATTTTTTCAATTGAAAAGCTTCACCACTATATGCTTTACCAAACTACTTATGTCATTTTTCATTCTAACCCCCTTCATCATTTCTTCTCCAAAACATTTATTCCTAGAGATATAATTGGTAAATGGATGATGATCCTTATGGAATTTGATCTCTACATCATAACTCAAAAATTTATAAAAGGGAAAATCATAGTTTATCAACTTGCCACAACTCCCATTCCAGCCACTTCTTCTCTTCAAGATAATCTTCTAGATGATAATATCCTTTACATCAAAGGTCTTAATCAAGATATTTATCTCAAATATTATTTTCATAACTTTACTACCAATCTTGAAGCCAATAACCTTGATGAATCCTCTACTCCCTCTAGTACTATTAAACCAAAAGTAGTTATCGAGGAGCTTCTTAAAATTAATTTTAAATTATATGAGGATACTTGGACCCTTCACTTTGATGGTACTAAGTTCCTTCAAGGAGTTGGGGTAGGTTACATTCTCATAATTCCTCTTGGCAAGATCATTCCATTATCTTTTCACTTCACCTTTAATGCCACCAATAATATGGTTGAGTATAAAGCTTTTATCTTAGGAATGAGAGCTATTCTTGACTTATACATTCAATACCTTCATGATTTATGTGACTCTCATCTTATTTTCTATAAAGTCAGTGGTGATTATAAATGTAAAAGTGAAAACCTCATCATATATCATCAAATTTCAATCACTCTTGCTAAGTATTTCATCTCTTTCACTATTGAACCTATTCAGAGAGATCAAAATTCCATTTTTGATTCTTTTGCCTCCTTATCCTCTTTCTTTCATCTACACCAATTTATTTTTTACCCTACTTTTATTATAAAAATAATAAAATATCCATCCTTTACTCAATCACCAGATTCACTTATCTATCATATCGAGGTTGTTACCATTTGATAAAACCTATGGTACCAAGATATCATTAAATTCTTGAAACATCAAACTTATCCTCCTAATTTAGACTCTTATGAAAATTTATGCATTTGTAAACAATATTTCAAGTATGTATTTCAACACAACATCATTTATTATCACAATGCTGAAGGTACCTTGCTCCATTATATTATGCAAGATGAATTCCCTCCACTTCTTGAATAAGCACATGGGAACATTTTTAGTGGCCACTATAATGGACATGTTATATCTCGTAAATGCCTATGTATGGTTAATTTTGGCCTACTCTTGAAAAGGATGTAATTGAATATCATAAAAAGTTTAATCCTTTATAGCTTCATGATGATCTAATTCTTTCAACTCTAGTTTAAATTTAAAATATCAAATCTCCTTAGCCATTTTCCACATGGGGATTTGATCTTATGAAAAAACTACCTCATTCCCAAGATGGGAATGTATTTATCATCACTGCTATTGAATATTTTACCAAATGGGTAAAAGCTATGACCCTTGTTAATGTCACTAGTCCTACCATTTTAGAATTTATTCTTAATCAAATCTTATGTCATTTTGGTGTTACCCATACCATTATTTCAGAAAATGGTGGTAATTTCAAAAATAAACATGTTAAACACCTTTGTGCTAAATTCAAGATCAATCATAAATTTTCCATGCCTTATCATCTATAATGCAATGGCTAAGCTGACGCCACTAACAATTCTCAAGAAAATTCTCAAAATACAATTTATGAAGCTTGCATGGATTTTCATCTTCATCTTTACCCTGAACTTTGAGCCTATTGGGCTATCATACATACTACCACTAGGACAACTCCATTCTTTCTAGTCTATGGTTTTTAGTTGGTTCTTCCTTTATAAGTTTAGCTTCGCTCTCTTCATATATATCTTCATGGTATTATCCTTAATGAATAAATGTGTGAAGCTCATCTTCATGCCCTTGATTTACTAGATGAATGTCATCTTTTTGCCTTATAACATAACCACCAATACAAGGCTTGCATTGTTAGACAACATAACAAACATGTTAAAGTCCACACATTTAATGTTGATGATATTATCCTTGAATTAGAATACACCGATGATAAAGAAGTTAATACAACCAAAAATGGTGGGGCCTTTATTTAGTTAAAGATATTCTTGGTCTAAGCACCTACCTCATTCAAATTAATGAAGGCCATGTTTTCAAAGATCCCACCAATGCATAATTACTCAAAAATTACTTTTCCTAAACATTTCCTTCTTTTCATTATTTCTATCTACATCTATTTAACACTTTTTTTAGGTTACTTACAAGGGTCTTTCACTCTACAACAAGTTTCTTCCTTTCACAAACCTTTAGTCCTCCCTATTTGTCTTTTAGTTTCTTGATGTACCATAGTATTCTTTATCTTCTTACATTTTATCTTTTTGATACCCCTTGGGTTTTTCTTTTTTGATTTTCTTCATAAGACCATGGATATGACCTGACATTCCTCACAAAACTACCATTTTTTTTTACCTTACTTTATTTTTCATTTGTTTTTTCAAACCCCTTAGGTTTCTCTTTTGTGAGTTGTAGTGTAAGACTATGGATATGACCCAACCCTCCTCATAAAATTACCATATTTTCATCTTTTTACATCCTTGTTCTCAAAATTTAGTTTTTACTTCTTTTGGTAGATGGAATTTGCACAATAATATATGTTAGCATGTTTTTCCTCTATTTTTCTCATTTTTATGATAAGGAATCACACTTTACTATCATTGTATCCATTTTTTAAATTTATCACATTTTTTGTGATTTGAAGTAATTCAAATTTTTCAATGTGTCATTCCTCTTGATTTCCCCTTTCCTTTTACTCTACATTAGATAAAACAAGGTCGAAGTGAAGATATCACTTTTATTTTACCTATATTTATGAGACTCTTAGAACCCATGCTCTTTGAATTTTTTTGTCTTAGTAACCAAGTCCCAAGTATTCAAATGAAAATAATCTTTATCACCCATGTTTGGTTTTCCAAATTGTTATGGAGGAGGGATATAAAAATTCATAAAAAAGATAAAAGCCAAATCATTTGAATCAAAAGGCAATGATACATCTGAAAGGTAACATACACATCTCAAAAGTCAAATTCACACCAAAAAATATGATTATAAAAAAATATTCTATCTCTAATTGAAGCTCAAACTCCATAGTTGGCCTCATATAGAGCCAAGGTACTTTAGAGTGTGATAGGCCAATAGATTGGAATAGGAGAATTTAAAAAGCTATATGGTGCTTCCTAATTTCTCATGCAATTACCTAATCTTCACAATATACCAATTGATCTATAAGGGATCTTGAAGAATGGGGAACACATTGTGGGAAGGTAGATCCATTTTAATTTTCATGCATATAGCCTTCATGGGATGATCTATATATTGAATTTTTTTAACCTAAGAATTATGTGGATAAGAGAAGTTATTTAGATTCCTTAAGCTCAAAATTCATCCTGTTTTGACAAACCTAAATTGAGTGTCTTGACTTTGATAAAGAATTCCTCTACCTTGGTTTTTCCTTCACTCTCCCCTCCACTCATTTCATTTTTCCCCCTTGGCAGGAAAATTGTGATTCTAAGTCTATTTTCGCTTTTTTAATTCCTTATTTATCATCTCTTAAAAACATTCTATCACTAATTTGTTTTAGTTTTATATATCCTTATAGCAAAATAACATGTTTGATCAACCATGATTTACATTAATAGACTTACATTACTTTACTTTTACCATTTACCATTTGTTTTACTATCCTAATATTACAGACAACTGAGTTTGTACCCTTTTTTCATTATT
Source organism: Torreya grandis (assembly GCA_037957365.1). Taxonomy (NCBI): domain Eukaryota; kingdom Viridiplantae; phylum Streptophyta; class Pinopsida; order Cupressales; family Taxaceae; genus Torreya; species Torreya grandis. The sequence continues at coordinate 964,522 of JARHVA010004926.1, read as the reverse complement.
GAGTGAGGATAGCTTGTTACTTATTAATCAACAATGTTTTTTTTCCATTTTATGCATATTTTCCTATTTTTGAGTGAGGTTGGCTTGTTAATTCTTACTCAAAAATGTTATTTTCCCTTTTATGCATCTTTTTCCATTATTGAGTGAGGTTGGCTTGTTAGTTCTCACTCATCAATGTTGTTTTCCATTTTATTCTTCCTTTTTCCATTATTGAGTGAGATAAGGATTGTTATTTCTCACTCATCAATGTTGTTTTACTATTGATTTGTTTGATTAGCATCTTGTTTGACATGTATCCTTGGTTTGACTTGGTGATTTTACCTTTCATACTTAAGGATATCTTGTTTGAGTTTTTTAGTCTTTAGTAACCTTGGCCTTTTTGATTACCTAATTTCATCTTGTTTTTGACTTGGTCATTTGGTATAACATGGAGCTTGTCACCCTAGCCTACCAAATGTCCCAAGTACGTCCCATCCTCATATCACCAACTATCTTGGCTTTTCTTGCATTTTTTAATTTTTTTTCTTTAATTTGGGTTTGTCGAAGGTAGTTTATACACCCTAAAAAATAAAAACTAAAAAAACAAAAGATAAACATCCAATGATAAGGTAAATCAAGGTAAACATTGTGTTTACTTTTTAGTTATTTACTTTTTGATCATTTACTTTCAGTTTTTTTGCTTTAAAATACAATTTTTTTTAGCATTAGTGTTATGTGTTACTATGTTCTTTCTTGAAGAACCATCCCTTGTTACAAATTAGTGACACATGATGAGCTTTGAGTGAGGAATATTTATAAAAATAATATTTTAAACTTTTATCAAAATTTGATGCTTACATCTTATAGGAACCCATCAAGATTCAATCTCTTTGAGTGCAAGCCCTAAGGGATGAATTAGGAAAGGGGTGGGAAGACATTTGGTGCTTTGTAGGATTTTTTTCACTTATTACCACATTATTACCAATCCAACTAGATCTTAAAATAATTCCCTAAGCTATTACTCCTCCCTTTCACACTCTAGTCTTTTTCCTCTTTCCATCCCTCTTTTCCTCACCTTGATCCACTTTAGCTAATTGACTATAGCAGGTCAACTAGGTCAACCTTGTATTGTTTTAAGCCTTTAATTACTATATAGGGTCGAATGGGTTAACCCTATACTATTTTGGGTATTTTTCACTTTGGATCTTCGTTAACCCTTTAGCTGACCTAGCTCAAGACATAGTGATTTGTATCTCAAAAACATACAGGGTCGATCCCATATAATCAACATATTTAGAATGATTTTGGGTGAGATATACCTATAAATACAATATTATTTTTTCATTATTTCAATATGCAATTATGAGTTATTATTCACTTGTGCTTCTTTACAATCCACTCTCCCACCATTCTACTTGAGGAGTGTTAGCTTAGGGTTTCTACTTGGAGAATATAGTCTTATGGATAATTCTTGGATTATTTAACCTTTATTAATTATATTTACAAACCATAATAACCTATTTCCTTTATCCAAGGGAGAGATTGAGTCTCGTTGGGTTCACATTCAGGTAAGTATATTCTAATATTATTCTCCTTTCTTTAATAGATAGAAGTAGCATAAGTATCTGCTCGAATAATATTATTGTTCATATTCCATGTATTACAGTCTTACTCAGATTAATTTATATTCTCTTATACATTTTTTTATTGCTTTACTAGCCCCTCATGTTGTGTCATAAGCTTTGGTGTGCACTATATTAGATTTACTTTCTTGTTTATTAAAATAGAGTGAACAATAAACCTAGGACTCTTTTAGGATCATTGCATGATTATGTTAGATTATAGGATTTAGAACCATTCCTAAATTTTTTTTATTGTGACAAGTGATCCCTTAATTGGTTTGATTGGATATTTATATTGCTCATACTCCTACTTAATAAATGTATCATCAATCAAAAGCATAGGTATGCTCTATCTTCTTTAAGCTAGGATTGATTCATAGATATGATGCATTTCTAATTACATACACCAAAGCTCATAATAACATTTTTATAGGTTTTATAATTTGTTTTAAGTGTTTTTACCAAGTTTGAAGTCATATCCTGAAAGAGAAGGCATGAAAATTGGTGTTGAGATCTTTTATGTGCACATAATGGGGTTTTGAAGACTCAAGAAGGATTTTCTTATACTCGTTGGCATATGAAACCTTTTCATTATATCCTAAGAACTTCATGAAATTTGGATAAGTATCTTATCATTAATGTCCTATCATGTTTATATAGTTTATAGGAAATCCTTTATGAACAATTGCTAAGAATGGAAGGTAGTCTAAACCCTCCTAAAACCCTCATTATGACCTAATATGAAATATCTTGTTGGAAATGGCTTAGAATGGTTTGGTTGACCTAGTTTGTTATTATAAAAATGTATATTACTCTTCAAAGTTTATTTATTTGTAATTGGTATATTAGAAGAGTGAGTGAGAGTTACAGGAAAGTCCTTATTTCTCTAAATTTTGATGTAACAGGCAAGGTTGACAAGGTCAAAGCATGAAAATGATTAGAGGATGATGTTTGAGGATTATATTTTATTCCCATATAATTTTATGAACAATTTTTAGACATAAAATATGTTATAATATTCATGGAAGTTGACCTATCAATTAACATGCCTAATGAGGAAGACAATGAGAAAACTAGACAAAAGTGAGAATGAGATTAGTGATTGGTTGCAGTGGATTAGGGATGGATCCAAATGCATGGGATAATTTTTAATTACCTATTTCACTCTTCCCAATTCAATATAATTTTTTGTGATGCACACAAACAAGAAAAACATTGTTCTCAAAGTGACCTATCTAACACAATGAGGTTTGTGTAGAATGAAGACATAAGATTAGTATGTAAGACAAATATTGATATTGAACCATGTAATATATATATATATATATATAAAATTAAAATGAAAATATGAGACCTATATAAAAACTTAATGTGAATTTTATTCTTAAACTCTATGAAAAATTACTTAGGAACATCATTCTTACTCACACATAGAAAATTGCTTGTAGCTACAAAAACACAGTCATGAAGATCAAGATTTAGAGAACCTATATGAAAAAAAATATGTAATTAAAATGGGTTTTAATTATCCTTAATAATCCTTATAAATTTTTTTAATATATATATATATATATATATATACATACATATATATATATATTAAAAAAAATTATAAGGATTATTAAGGATAATTAAAACCCATTTTAATTACATAATTTTTTTCATATAGGTTCTCTAAATCTTGATCTTCATGACTGTGTTTTTGTAGCTACAAGCAATTTTCTATGTGTGAGTAAGAATGATGTTCCTAAGTAGTTTTTCATAGAGTTTAAGAATAAAATTCACATTAAGTTTTTATATAGGTCTCATATTTTCATTTTAATGCATTTTTATGTATGATAATATCCTATGAATATGTGAAAATTCAAAGGTTCTTGACTTGGTTCTTAAGGCCTATGTGTAGTTCTAAGTGAGCATATGAAGATGATCAGTTTGAGATCTTCTACCCTATTTGGTGAAATAAAATGAATGTTATGATGACCATAATGTCATATAAGTTATTTATATGTGATTTTTTTTTTTTTAATGTGTAAAAATTATATATATGATTGATATATTCAAGGTAGACTTTCTGGTAGTGAAAAGGCCTAATTGTTGGTAGACCTAATTGTAAGGTTCAAGGAATGAAATGAGTTAAATGGTGTTAAGGACATAAGGTGATATTATAAGGGTTATAATTTAAGTTTATATTAAGTTTTTCATTTATTTTTTGAGTTTCATGATGTTTTAACATGTTCAAGGTGAAATGTGTGCCTTAAGAAGGCCTAATTGCATTAGGTCTCTATTAGGCCTAATGGTGGTTTTGACCCTTAAGTGTAATGATCCACATTTTTAGTGGTTTTTTAAATTATGAAACATGTTTTTTGATCTACTAAAAATGTTTTAAAATTATTTTTATGTTCTTATGAAACCAATATGGGTGAGATCAAGAGTCAAGTATAAAGAGAAGGTCTAATAGGCCTAACTTGACTAGTTAGAATATTAAGGACATAAGCGAATGATATAGAGTTTTCAAAACTAGGTAGAGAGATTTAATAACATAAGATAGATATGATTAATATTTCATGAATTTTTAATTATTTTTTTATAGGTGATGAAATTTTTTATAATACCTAATTCTACCAAGGAAAGCCCTATTTGAGTGAGAAGGCCTAATACGTTATTTTATTAAGATAGAAGAGTGATAAGAGAAAAAGAAGGTAGTCATATTTAGTTGAGTGATAAATAATTTTCCAAGGGATATTATATTTTTAGTAGCTAAGTTGGTAATGATTTACCTAGGGGGTTGGTTCTTATTAAAGGACTAGTTGAGTTGGTGCTTGACTAGTAAGGGGTTGGTGCTCCTTATGGGGTTGGTGCATCACTAAATGTTTGGTAAATTTATTACAGGACTATAGAAAAATTGGTTTTTTATTGTTTATTATCTCCAAATATATTTTCCCATAGATTTTATATTTTTATATGTTGTTTACTTTCATATATGTTTGTTTACGAATTGGTTAATGTATGTATGTGTATGAATGCTTCATAAATTATAAGTAAAATTGAAGGATTGTTTTAAGGAAAATTATTCAACCCTTATCTTCGTATATTTAATTATAAAATTTGGTATTATAATAGGTATTTTTAAGGAGGACTAATATCCTAAAGGATATCCCAAGCAAGTGAAGATGGCTAGTCAAGCACAAGTTGGGTTTTATAAAAGCAAGGATCTGTTGTTTAATAGATCCAATTTTGATTTTTGGAGTGTCAAGATGAGGACACATATTATGTCTCAATGTCATGATGTTTTGAAATTATTATTAAATGGATATACTACACCCCTTATCCCTCCTATATATGTAGCATGCAAAAATACTAGTGACAATAATTCAAAAGTAATGAATGGTATTATGTGTGGCCTATCATAGGAAAAACTTGTGAAGGTGATGCACTATATGTATACTAAGAAACATGAGAAAAGTTTAAGACTATTCATGAGGGAGACTATAAGGTCAATTTGGATAAGTTACAAACCCATAAAAGACAATTTGAAATCCTAAATATGAATGAAGATGAGACCATTGTAGGCCATTAACTGAGGGTTGATGAAGTGGTCAACATCATAAGAGGTCTAGGTGAAGAATTGAAAGACTATATTGTTTTTTAAAAGGTTTTAAAATCTCTAACTCCAAAATTTAATTTTAAAGTATCTATTTTTAAAGAGATGCAAGATTTAAACAAGATAGAGATAGATGGACTTCATGGCACCCTAACAACCTATGAGATGAAGACAAGTGAAGGAAGACTTGCAAAGAAGGAAGATGCATTCATGGTAGAAAAGAAGTAAAAAGAGAAGAAAACACAAGGTAAGAAACTTAAAGACAATGATGAATCTGATATTGATGATGATGAGTTGATATCTATGTTTGTAATAAAGTTATAGATAGGTTATTTTAAATACAAGGGTAAAATTCCCTTTAAATTCTTTAATTGTGGAGAGATTAGACATTTTACTAATAAGTTCCCTCATAAGTGTAAGAAAAAGGACTATTAAGAACATGATGAATGTCATGATGATGACAAAAGGTCTTATAGGTCTGATAATATTAAGAAAAACTTCAAAAAGGAAGATGACAAGAATAACTTTTTTAAGAATAGAAAATCCTTTACATTAAGGAAATTGCATCTTATTTGATGAGAGTGAAAGAAGTGAATTTAAGAGTGCCCATGAAGGTGATGGTCCTGATGCCAATGAATTACTCTTCATGGCTAAGGAATCAAGTTTAAATAAAAAAGAGTCCGTATGGATTGGAGGTAATGTTGATGATCTAGATGAAATAGATGAGGTGGTGGTGTAAAGACTCAACTTAACAAAATGAAACTATCAAACCAATAATGGTGTAGAGACTCAAATTAACAAAATGAAACTATCAAACCAATAATGGTGTAGAGACTCAACTTAACAAAATGCAACTATCAAACCAATAATTCATAGGCTTGTAGCCCTGTTGGGTCTGATTTTTGGCCATATCTTTCACAAAACACCTAATATACAAAAAATATAAATTATCCCAGATACGCATTTAGAAGTTACATAACATATTTAAAAATCAGGTATAGTTGTTTTGCATGGAATGGTACTTTTGACCCCTATAGTAGACCTAATTAGGCCTCTTAACAACCCTGTTTTGGTGTTTGGGAGAGTTTGGGGTTGAGTTAGATCATGAAAATTTCATGAGATGTGCCATATGACATGATAACACTAATCCAATCAAAAAAAAAACTTTTATTTAACACAAAACTATCTTAAAATTTTGTTGTTATACTCAGGTACTTAGAATTGTAGGAAAACAGGGTTAAAACACAAATATACAAAAAATGCACTTTACCATATAGTACAGCCATGAAAATTTGTACAAAATCTAAAAATGATAAACCCACAATTTTTTTTTTCGGGAATTTCATATTGTACGGTTCATGAGATAATCAAGACTCTAGTTAAGGTCTAGTTTACACCAAATTTGAGCTACAGGGAGCATCCTAGGGAGTTAATAGCCCAAATAAATTTTATTGGTCTTGTATTAACCTCCTCTATAATCCTAATTAGTCACAAAGAAGATAATACCCTCTTAAGTACTGACTGCAAACTTCTTCCTTGCTGCCCTGTTTGGTCTACATACATAGTCTTGAGGAAAGATTGAACAAAAAAAAACAATGAATCCAAAAAAAAAACCTCCCCATTCATTAATTCACCAATAATATATTCATATACACCTATTCCACATGAAAATCCCCCATACAAACCATATTTTCTCAACTTAGATACTCAAATCCTATACTAGGCTTCACACAACAACCTCCCAAAATGAGTAAAACAGCTTTTATAACATAAGAAGACTCAAATCACTTAATATCTCACCCAACAGACTTGAAATCATCTGAGGATAAGATATTGGGTTTTATTTGACCAATATTTAAATATATTTGGCCTTTTTTCTCACATATAGGTCTTATTTCATGCTTAAGGGATACTTAGAAAAAAAAATTGAAAATTTGAAAACCTAAGAAATGGAGGGAAACTAACTTAGTACACCTAAACATACTAAAACTCAACCAAGAACATGACAAATACATTCCTATCATGAAGATGCTCCTACATCATCCTTCCAAGGAGCAAAAGAAGTATTCTTCACTTGTTGTTTTTCTTCGTCAACTCTTCCACGCTTGTGCCCAGCTTAAGGATGTCATTTGTAGTCAACCATGTTGCATCTTCAATTGGTAGATTCTTCCACTTAGTTAGATACCAGAAATATTCTTTGCCCCTTGTCTTTTTAACCACTTTCTTGTCTAAAATGCTCTCAATCTCCTTTGGCACTTCCTTTGGTAGTTGTTGCTCCCATTGGATAACTTCATCTACCCCTATTTCAATCTCTTTAGTTGGTTGTCCTTCATCTTTGTATGGATATAGATCTGCAACATTAAATATTGGAGAGATTCCAATCCCTTTTGGCAATTCTATTTCATATGCATTATTTGAAAACTTCCTTATTACCTTGCATGGTCCTATTTTCTTTACCTTTAGCTTGTTGTATTCCCTTTTTGGGAACCTTTCTATTCTAAGGTGAGCAAGAACAAGGTCTCCAACACTGAAACTGACCTCTCTTCTCTTTTGATATGCTCTTAGCTTGTACTTGATGGTGTTTTCTTCAAGTTTCTTCTTTACTTGTTCATGCAAATTTTGCATGGCATTGACAAATTCTTCTGCATCAGCACTCCTTGTCACCATGCTACTTAGATTTATCAACTCATACACACCTCTTGGATGCATTCCATACGTAATTTGAAATGGACTCAATCCTGTACTTCTATTAGGAGAATCGTTATAGGCAAATTCAGCTTGTGCAAGTGCAAGATCCCATTGTTTTGGATGCATACTTAACAAGCTTCTCAAGATGTTGCCTAAGCTCCTATTGACAACCTCTATTTAGCCATCAGTTTGGGGGCGATAGGCTGAAATGAAACTCAATTTTGTACCCAATTTCTTCCATAAGTTTCTCCAAAAGTGTCCAACAAATTTGGTATCCCTGTCAGAAATAATGCTTCTAGGCAATCCATGCAATCTAACAACATCTTGAAAGAATAGATTAGCTATGTTAGTAGCATCACTTGTTTTTGAGCATGGAATAAAATGAGCCATATTTGAGAACCTATCTACCACTACAAATATGGAGTCATGACCTTTTTGAGTTCTTGGCAAACCAAGTACAAAATCCATGCTTATTGAATCCCAAGGCCTATTGGGAATGGATAGTGGCTAGTACAAACCTGTGTTTTGACTACTTCCCTTGGAATATTGGCATGTTTTACACCTTTCAACAAATTTCTTGACATCAGTACCCATACCTGGCCAATAGTAATGAGCACTCAATTGTGCTAATGTCTTATTCTGCCCAAAATGTCCTGATAAGCTACCACTATGCTTTTCCTTCAACAAATTCTCTCTCATGGAACTCTTGGGTATCCAAAGCTAGATACCTCTAAACAACAGACCCTCTTGGACCATGATATCTATCCAAGGACTTCTATCAACCCCTACTAGATTCATGTAAGCTTCATATAGTTCCTTGAAGTCTGGATCTTCCTTATATAGCTCCTTTAAATCTTCAAATCCCAAAATGCTTACTTGAGATTCTTGCATGATCAAATTCTTCCTGCTTAGAGCATCTGTAGCCTTGTTATATTGTCCTTTCTTGTGCTTAATAGTGAATGTGAAGCTTTGTAAAAATTCAATCCATTTAACATGGTTTTGACTCAACTTATTCTGATTGCTAATGAACTGTAAAGCATAATTGTCAGTGAATAAAAAAAAATCTTTAGGCAAAAGATAGTGCCTCCATTTCTTCAAAGCCTATACAAGAGCATAGAATTCTTGATCATAGGCTAAGTATTTGTTCTTAGCATCACTTAATTTCTCACTAAAGTATGAGTTAGGCTTCCCATCTTGGCTTAAAACAATGCCTATTATAGTTCTACTAGCATCACATTCTACTTGAAAAAGCTTATTGAAATTAGGCAAGGTTAGGATTGGTTCTTCAGTTACCTTCTTTTTCAATAATATGAAACTCTTATTAGCAGCCTCAGTCCAACAAAAACTTCTTTTATCACCTTTGATTGTATCTATCATTGGAGCAACAATCCCACTAAAATTTCTTATGAATTTCCTATAGAAGCTAGCCAAACTGTGAAAGCTTCTTACCTCATATGTGCTCTTGGGTGTATCCCACTCAAGTATAGCCTTAATCTTCTCCTTATCCATCTTCAATCCTTCTTTTGAAATCACAAACCCCAAATATATCAACTTTATCTTCAGGAAACTACTTTACATTGATTAACAATTTCTCTTCATGTAGCTTACTCAATACCATCCTCAAATGTTTCAAATGATCTTCCTTAGTTTGAATAAACACCAAAATATCATCCAAATAAACTATCACAAACTTACTAGTGAACTCTTTAAGCACTTCATTCATCAGCCTCATGAAGGTGCTTGGTGCATTGGTTAGTCCAAATGGCATGACTAACCACTCATAGAGTCTATCATTGGTCTTGAAGGCTGTTTTCCATTCATCCCCTTCTCTTATCCTAATCTGATGGTAACCACTTTTCAATTCTATCTTAGAGAAATATGTAGCTCCACTCAAACAATCAAGTAAGTCATCAATTCTAGGCAATGGGAATCTATACCTAATATTAATCTTGTTGATTGCTCTGGAATCTGTACACATTCTCCAACTCCCATCCTTCTTAGGACTCAACACTGTGGGGATAGGATAAGGACTTAAACTCTCTCTTACCAATCCTTTGTCTAATAATTCTTGAACTTGGTGCTTGATCTCTTCATTTTCCTTTGGTGTCAACGTATAGGCAGCCTTGTTTGGAAGATTTGCTCCTGGAATCAAGTCTATGTGATGGCTAATGCTTCTCAATGGTGGTAACTCATTAGGTAAATCATCTACCACAATGTCAATGTACTCATTCAACATATCTTGAATATCTAAAGGCAAATCAATCAACTTATTACTAGTGACTACACTCTTTGGCTTACCAATCACATCAAAGTTTACCTTATCTTTCTTCATTTGATGTAGAAAATCTTTACCACTCATTATCAATATTTTAGAATTTTGTCCTACAATAGTAGCATCCTCTTCTTACAATGGTGTGAGTGTATGCTTGATCCCATCCTTTTCAAATGTGTATGTATTCTGCCTTCCATCATGCATGGCCTTTCTGTCAAACTGCCAAGGCCTTCCATGCAAGATATGACATACATCCATGGGCATGATCACATAAAATCTGATCCTTATATGTTCCTATCTAAATATCTACTTTACATTGTTCACTTACCAAGAGTTTGTGTCCTTTTTGTAGCCAAGAGACTTGATAAGGTGTAGGATGTACCTCCTTCTTCAAGCTTAGTTTCTCCACCATCTCAGTTGACATAAGATTGTCAGTACTCCCACTATCTATGATGACCTTGCAGCATTTCCCCTTAATTTTACATGTGGTTCTAAATAGATTTTTCCTTTGAGGCGGTTCTACAACTTCTTTGTTTGGCTTCAACAAGATTCTTTTCATCAAAAGAGACTCACCTTCTTCTGGGGTATCTTCATAAGCTGCTGCAACTTCTTCATTTTTTTCTTCACCTTGGGTCACATGTACACCCCTCTCATGGCTGGTAGAAGGGTTCTCTAGACACTCATATGCCCTGTGTCCTTCATACTTGTTGCACCTAAAGCATTTGCCCATGAATCTTCCTCTTCCTCTTTGATATTCTTGGTATGGCTTTCTTCCTCTTGGTGTATAGCTACCTCTTGAGGTTTGTGAGCTGTTGGCCTCTTCTTGAGATGTTTGTAATTGTCTTCTACCTCCTCAAAATCCTCTACCTTTGATGGATTTTCCCCTTCCTCTTGAGAAGGATGTTTGTTTTCTTGCAATCTTCTCCTCAACTTTCAAGGCAAATTGATATGCCTCTTCAATTATCTTAGGAATGAGAAGACTAATATCATCTTGAATGGAAAATTTCAAACCATTAGTGTATCTAGATACCTTCTCTATGTCATCCTCAATATGACTTGATCTTATAGTCAACCTGTAAAACTATAGTCAACCTGTAAAACTCTTCAGTGTATTCTTTTACAGACATCTCTTTTTACTTCAAATTTTGTAATTGCTTGAAAAGATTGGTTTGATAATCTTTAGGCATAAACTTACCTTTCATTTTTGCTACCATTCTATCCTAGCTTCTGATATTTGGCTTCCCTTTCCTCCTCCTTTCTTCTTGCACTCCATCCCACCACAGGAATGCATGGCTCTTTAGCCTTGTCATGGCATACTTGACTTTCTTATCATCTTCTTCAATTCCTTCATACTCAAAGTATTTATCTAAAGCACTAATCCAATCAATTAATTCTTCCACATTCAAATTACCTTCATATATTGGAACCTCCATTTTTGGCTTTGTGTTCACCTTCATAATGGCTCTAATCAACCTATCTTTAGCTGTTTCTTCTTCCACCACCAATTCATCCTCTGGTGGCTCCTCTTATCTATCACTGACTTCATCCATGTTAGTGCCTCTTCTCTAAGCCATCTCTAGTTCTTGTAACCTATCTATCAGGTTCCTAATCTCTTCTACCATTGCAACCTATCCTCCGAGTTTCCTTCCTCCAACTCTACCTCTGTTCCTAACTCTCATGGCCATCTTGCCTCTTCTTCACAAATCACGTTCTTCTTCTCTTTGACTTTGATCTTTAGATTGTGCACAATCCCTTTGGCTCTAATACCAAATGGTGTAAATACTCAACTTAAGAAAATGAAACTATCAAACCAATAATGGTGTAGAGACTCAACTTAACAAAATGAAACTATCAAACCAATAATTCATAGGCTTGTAGCCCTGTTGAGTCTGATTTTTGGCCATATCTTTCACAAAACACCTAATATACAAAAAATATAAATTGTTCCAGATACCCATATGGAAATTACATAACATATATAATAACTAGGTATAGTTGTTTTGTACGGAATGGTACTTTTGACCCCTATAATAGACCTAATTAGGCCTCTTAACAACCCTATTTTGGCATTTGGGAGAGTTTGGGGTTGAGTTAGATCATGAGAATTTTAGGAGATGTGAAATATGACATAATAAAACTAATAAAATAAAAAAACACCTTTTATTTAACACAAAACTATCTTAAATTTTTGTTGTTATACTCAGGTACTCAAAATTGTAGGAAAATAGGGTTAAAACACAAATATACAAAAAAATGCACTTTCCCATATAGTACGGCCATAAAAATTTGTACAGAAGCTAAAAATTATAAACCCACAATTTTTTTTTTTTGGAATTTCATACTGTACGGTTCATGAGATAAGCAAGACTCTAGTTAGGGTCTAGTTTACACCAAATTTGAGCTACAGGGAGCATCCTAGGGAGTTAATAGCCCAAATAAATTTTATTGGGATTGTATTAACCTCCTCTATAATCTTGATTAGTCACAAAGAAGATAATACCCTCTTAAGTATCGACTGCAAACTTCTTCCTTCCTGCCCTGTCTGGTCTACATACATAGTCTTGAGGAAAGATTGAACAAAACAAAACAATGAATCCCAAAAAAAACCTTCCCATTCATTAATTCACTAATAATATATCCATATACACCTATTCCACACTAATTTACCCCATACAAACCATATTTTCTCAACTTAGATACTCAAATCCTATACTAGGCTTCACACAATAACCTCCCAAAATGAGTAAAACAACTTTTATAACATAAGAAGACTCAAATCACTTAATATCTCACCCAACAGACTTGAAATCATCTGAGGATAAGATATTTGGTTTTATTTGACCAATATTTAAATATATTTGGCCTTTTTTCTCACATATAGGTCTTATTTCATGCTTAAAGGATACTTAGAAAAAAAACTGAAAATTTGAAAACCTAAAAAATGGAGTGAAACTAACTTAGTACACCTAGACATACTAAAAATCAACCAAGAACATGATAAATACATTCCTATCATGAAGATGCTCTTGCATTAGGTGGAATTTAAGGCTGAGTTGATGAATACTCTAGAAGAACTAAGGATGGTGAATAAGAAGAATAGGGTGATGATATATCTTATCAAATACTATGAGGATAAAATCAACTTTTTTGAAGCTAGACTAAGTAAAAACTCCAAGGAACCAGAGGAAATAGTCAAATAGGTGGAGACATAACCTGAGATTGTGATTTCAAGCCTAAATGCCAAAGAAGAAGAATGTGCAAGGTATGTAACTGAAGTGGATTCCTTGAGAGTTAAGTTGGATTAAACATCAATTAAGGTTAAGTCCTTTATGAAGTTTGAAAAAAGTACCAATGATCTATATAACATCTTGACTATTCAAATGAATGATAATGATAAAATAGGTCTTTTTTTCAATGGAGAATAAAAGAGAAACCCTAATGAGATCAAAAAGGTCAATGATCAATCAATGAACGATAGTGTTTTCAAAATGAAGACTAATCCTATCAATAATCCAAATAGTATAAGGTATAATAATCCTTTCAATGGATATTATTATTCATGTAACCAATTTAGTCATAAATCAAGTCATTGTATAAGGCCTTATAAGAATGAATATGCATGGAACTATGATGAAATTCATTGGTCAAGAGGTATGGGCCATGGTGTGTTTCCATCAAGAAGAATAGTTTTTTTCAATTTTCAAAAGGTTGGTCATCTTTCAAAGTTATATAAGCATGGATTTTCAAGTCACAACAAGAAATTTGAGGCCCCTAAAGTACAAGAAAAAATAAAATATAGTGAGTGGAAACCAAGTTAGATAAGGTTGATGACTAGTCTGCAAGTTCAAGAGGACTATTTGCCATGGTGGAGCATAGTCTAGATGTAAATGAGTGCCAAGAATTCTCTCTATCAGCTCAGATTTTGGATGAAGGATTCAATACCAATAGACTAAGTTAGAATGTTGTTCAAATGGAGATTTAATAGGTTAATCCAAAAGGTCTATTCAAGCCTAAGAATATAATGAAGGAAGTTCAGTCTTGTAAGGACATGGAGATCTAGGAATCTCCTAATTTTATGTTGTTTTAGTACCCTAAGAGAATAGGGGACTCCATTAGGCTTCACAGAGGTACTTAGTCAGTGAGCATAAGTGTGAAGGATGCTTGGTCTTAGGGGAATATTTGTGTTATGTGTTGACATTCAAATTCAAGGTTTAGTTAAGATTTTGTTATAGGTGTGATCACAAGAGATATCTCATAAAGATTTTATATGATGTCTTGATCAAACCAAGTCATAGTCATGATAATTATTTAAATATATCATGGAGATAAAGATATCCAATCATGCTCCAAGATTAGGTGTGTGATCCTGATCTATGTTAAGTTTTTTGTCAAAGAGAGATAATGAGTGTGTTTGGAAATAAAAGGTATGTTTTTCTAGGTCTAAGGACTAGATAGTTGTCAAGAAGATGGCCCTTTATCATTAATGTAAAAGGTAGAGAAAGGCCAGTTTAGAAGAAAGGTTATTTTGAATAAGATCCATCTTGGGGAGATGTGAATGATCAATTTTTTAAAGTGCTTTGCCATTAATGAAAAATGGGTAAATTTTTGAGGTATGTTCCTATTATTGGTTTTGAGGCATTGATGTTATCATTGATGTCAAATTTAAGATGGTTTTCAAGGCCAAGAGTTGAGGCCATGCTTGGTAGAGAGGTATAAAAGTCTTATGATATGACAAGATAAAATTTGAAGAAAAATTAGAACTATTTTTGAGTTTGATTGAATTTCAAAGTCAAGATCATGATGCAAGGTAAGCTATTGCTTAATACTAGGTGTTTTGAGAAGCCTAGTCTAGTCCTATGAGGTATATGCATAGATCTTAGTGAATCTTGGTGAATTATGTCAGTAAAGGCATGAAAAAGTGTATAAAGTTGTGTAAACATGTATTAGAGGAAAATTAACCTTTATAAGAGTTCTAAGTTTAGTTTTTATGCTTAGTCCTTGCATTGAGAGACCTAGTGTGAAGTCATAAGCCTCATAACATGATAAGGTGATCAGTTTAAGGCTTGTGATATAATGTATGGTAGTTTTAAAAAAAATTATGAGGTTTTATGACATGAGGGTGAAGTTTTAGAGTAGTGCAAGAGGTTTTAGGGTGTGTTCAAGGTTTAAATATGATTGGCATTTCAAGGCCTAGTATGCAAAGAGACCTAGTGTGACCTAATGAGGGGTCAAGTTCAGTTCTCAAGGTGAAAAAGATAATAATAACAATGTAATAGGTGTGAAATGTTGTGTTAAGTGTGATAATAAAGTTTTCAGTCATATCCTAAATGAAAAATCATGAAAATTGGTGTCAAGATCTTCTATGTGCACAAAATGGGGTGTTGCAGAGTCAAAAAGGATTTTCTTATGCTCTTTGGCATGTGAAACATTTACATGAGATCTTGATCACTTCATGAGAGTTTTGGGAGGGTTATAGATTTAATTTCTTAGCATTAGTTTTATATTTGAGGGGCAATCCTTTATGAATTATTTTTAAGAATATAAGGTAGTCTAAAACCTCTAAAAACCCTCATTATGACCTAATACGAAAGATATTTTTGGAAATAGATTATAATGGTTTGGTTGATTTATTTTTATGTTTGGAATATGTATAATAATATTACAAGCTTCTCTAGGTGGCATTGGTTTGTTATAAGAATGAGTGGAAGCTATAGAAAACTCCTTGTTTCTTGTAATTTTGATGTAACAGGTTGTAGTCATATAAAATGTCCAAATTGATAGCTTGAGTGTGGTTTGTGAAAACAAATATATAGGACCTTATTTCATGTTCTCATGACCCTTACAAATACCTTTTTACTTATAATTGGTCATCTATAGACTTTTGAGACTTGATTCTAGCTCTACTAGGCTTTATTTCCCATGTTAATTCCATCCTCGTAGGTCTTGAGCCTATAGGATAGGAGTGCTAGGGTTATAATATAGAAATAGACCCTGAAGTATTTTATTTCTAGTTGTAGACACCAAAAACTAACCACTTATAACCTCCAACCAAGATTTTGACCAATTTTACCCAAAATGCATAATTTGGCTTAAAAACACTAAAACACGCTAAACGATGTGAAACTAACATATTCAAGTTTTGATTTTTTCTAAAGTATTATTAAATGGGGAAATTCAATTTATGAGAAAACTAACTTTGATTAGATCATTTTGAGTCAAAATGTAAATTTTGCACCTAGGTGCTCTGGATTGCTCTTTCCTATCAAATCTTTTGCACAAGACACATGCCTTTGTTGGTTATTGTTGGAAACATCCTAAATGGGAATATGGATCCAAGGAATCTAGCATTGCCTTACAATTCCTATCTAGTCAAATTCTAGATCAATAACAAGGCATTTTGATCAATTTGAGTAATTTGTGCACAAAGTGCTTAAACATGATTAAGAGCTAATTAAACCAAATCAAGGCCTAATAAAAAATTCCATGAAAACTCATTTAAAACTTATTTTTGGAAATGAATATTGAGTATCTACATAATTAGGTGATGTCATTTCTTGGGAAGGCATCCCTAGGCCATAAATGCCACAAGTATTAAAATTCATGCTCTCCATGCCTCATCAATGCCTTCCACGATGCCGTCCATGTCTCTTAATTTCCCATTCTTCTAATATCATGATGAGGATAATTACAAACTTAATTTCAAAAATTGAATTAATCTTGAACAACACATCTCAATCTTAGGATGGATGGTTCAGGTTGATTCTAGACCTTCTCAAAAATATATAAATAAGAGGCCTTACCACATCATTTATAATCTATTTTGGTGCAAAGTTATTATGATAAAATATATTCAAAGTCTTGATAATGCAAATTTATAATGCACAAATGGTTCCAAAATCCATTGCAACTAGTGTTAGCATGCCAAATTGACTTCAAGTCAAGCCAAGCCACAAGCAAAAGGTACCAAGGACAGATGTAGGTAGCTAAGCTTCCATTGCCAAGGACTTCATGAGCATAAAATTGAGCAAGCCACTACTACAAAGTCATTTGCATCATCCAAGAAAGGTGAAATAATTCTTGTATTTTATTCCTTACCTTTTAGTTGTGTTTGTCATTTGTTTTTGTTACCAAGCTCTCCCTAGTGTCTAGGCCTATAAATGTTATGATATTAGTGTGTTTCTTTTATTTTATTTTCATTTTAGAACTAGCACCATACTAACTACCCTCTCTTGAGTCAAATTCCTAGATCTATATATGGCATGCCCAGTGGGATTAGACGTATTTCACACCTGAATAAGGTCATTAAGAAACTTCAAAATGTTTATTTGGACTTTTTAAACTCTTGAAAATTAGTTTTTTAACTTTATTTTGCCATTTTTTTTGCCATGGTTTCACACAGTAACTGACATCAATTAGCAAAACCAACATTGGTTATATACCTATCATTAGTCACATTAGTATAAATGATGTCATTTAGATAATTGACATAGGTTAGAAAATATAACCATTATTGGTTATATAAACCAACATCAATCACTATGTTTTTCTTAAAATACAAACTCAAGAGATCTTTTCTTAAAGTTCATTATTTCAAACAAAAAAGAGCTTCAAATCTAAGGGACATGCTGAAATTTTTGATATATGACCAAGCTTGACATTTTATAAAAACATGTTTTAAATCACCTTTTGCATGTTAAAAAATCAATTAGGAACTTTGTTTTGGTGTTTAATGAAAAATTTAGATGTTTATGTGAATGTTTTCAAAGTTCACAATCTTAAGATCAAGGGGTCAAATGAACACCACCAAATCTTTCATTTGAGCTTAAAATTAAATACACTTGTAAATTTTTATTTGCAATAGTTTTTTAATTATATTTTATTTATAAAAAAGAGGAATGTTGCACGTATGCTCTTTTATTTGTCCCCTTTAGGGAACCCTTGGAATCAAAAGTGCCATTCCTATTGTAAATAGTCTAGTCTAAGGCTTAGAAAGAAGGTAATCTAAAGGGCTCCCCAAAAACTTTTCAAAGTTTAGGTGACCTTGAAAATGACCCTAAAGTCTTTCTACTTTCATTATTTCTTTATTTTTATGTAAAATTGGCTTGTGAGGGGGACTTCATCACATCCCACAAGTTCTTTAGGGAAGCTTTGACCCGATGTTTCACCTCATAGAACTGACTTTATTTGGATCCTAATTGTAGTTGTATATGGGACATAGTGGTACTTTGGACATCACACTAAACTGAGCAAAAAGTAGGATATAGTGGTTATAAAAAGGACTAGACCTTTTTCCAACAAGCCAAGTGATATAGACCCAGAATCTATGCTTTTCTTTTGCATTGTTTGGTGTGAAAATCATTATGTAATTTCTTCCCCTTGATCGTTCAAAAAAATGTTAGATCTTAGATAAATCCCTACTTATCATGGAAGTATTGTTGGTGTAAGGTGTGACTCAAGGTCCATGTCATAGTACACTCATTTGAGAGAAGGGGGGTGTAAAAACCCTACTATATAATGCACATTTACTTTGGATGAACACTTAAAATCCTCTCAAATGATGTATATTGATGGATTCAAATAATAAAAATCAACCTTGTTAGTTTAGGATCTAAGAGTGATTAATTAGTTAATCTTGTCCTAGATTAAAGTCTTGTTTGAATTCAAAACTTGGTGTAAACAAACAATCCAAACCAAACACATTGTCCAAATTTTCCTTTGAATAAAGAGGTGTTATGCTTCTTGAATGAGATCATAAAGTTAACTTGTTCAAAATTTCATCAAAATATTGAGAGTCATATCATCCACTTTGATGTAGTTATGCTGTCCAATTGAGTCTATACATTTATCAAAGTTGTTTAAGTCCACTTATAATCTAAATTTTAAGCCGCACCTTTATAAGTTCATAGGGTTGATGTGTTAAGTGGGTTCAACATTTACACTAAACTTGAGGGAACTTAAATTTAATTACCAATTTGGGTTGAAGGCCATTTAAGACTCATAATCATTATCATCACTTGATAAAATTAAGCCATTTTGTCCTAGACACTTGCACTTTGAGTCTATGTACCACAACATTTTGAGTCAAGAAAAGTAGTGATAAGTTGTCAAAATTATATGAAAACATCTTTACCTTAGAGATTTTTTGCAACAAACCTTTTTGTCACACCTTTTGGGTAGTATAACATCATTACAATTCCCAAAGCATTTAAAATATTGTTTCATAAACCCTCTTGCATAGGGTTTTAATTTGTTCTGACATTTTTAGACCAATATAAGTGTACTTTTATGATCTTTTGTTTAAAATAGTTATACCACTCACTTTTGTCTAGCTTATTTGTCAAAAGAACTAATTTTTATACTATTTTTTGTGATAGAGTAAACTATTTCTAAAGTTCCTTTTGTTTCATACCTTATACCTAGTTGATCAAGTTCATGTCCAAGAATCAAATGCCTAGTGTTTGTTAGAAGTGTTTCAAATCCATTAGATTAAAAATTTCATCTATTTAAAGACTAACTTTTGATGTTCTTTGGCCAAGAGTCCTATTGCATACACTGTTTAAGCCTAGCTTTTGACAATATATTTGGCCAAAAGATGTAGGAACTTTTAAATTCTTAGATTAGACTAATTTGAAACACTTCAAATTTAGAGTTTGGCTTTTTATTTTTGACCCATTTGCTTGCTTATCTTTGTGTGAACAATGAAATGTTAGATACTTCACACTAGCTAGTTTCCTCACAAATCTTTGCATAAACCTTTTGATCCTTTTGATGAATCTAGACCAAGATTGGAACATCATCTATTTTAGACATTATCCTTTTTAGAGATTGTATAACTCTCTGACCTTTTATCCCAAAACATTGACTATGGATCCCAACATGTATTCCTACACCCATAGTGGAATCATGTACAATCTAGGGATTAATAATGTAGTTACATGTGAGGAAATGGTGAAAGACCCCTAGGTGGATAATATTACTTATGAGATGGATTCTTATCCCTCTTATAGTACTCATTCAAGGGCACAAAGTCAAGATCCATTCGCTAACTATCTATTTAACACACCATCTTATTTATAATAAAACCAAGAACAAACTAGATAATACCTAGCTACAATACCCACAGTGGATGAGTTAATTATTAAATAGTCATATTTTACTAATAGAACTTGCACATATGATCTATTTTTTTAATGACACGTGTTAGAGAATAAAGATGAGATTTGGGTTAGGACCATAGAGGTAGGGGCCAAGTTTATAGCAAACTTTCCCCATGAAAATTTACTAATTCTAGTGAGAGTGACCCATAATATCATTTATGATCGATATGCTTCTTCTAGCAATCCTATAGGTCTAGTCCAAATAGCATACCAAAATATTAATATATCTAATCAAGGTAAATACATCATGGAAGATAACTTTAACCAAATGTGGATAGCATATCAGACCTACCTAAATCTAGCACATGATTTCAATCAGATGAACATGGTGAGTAAAACTCTCATTGACTTAGTTCCTTCAACATGAGTGTTGATAGAGTTAACTAGACAAGAGAATCTAAGTTCTAGCCCATTTGTACAAACTGCTTTAGTAGATAACTTGATGCATATGCCTATTATTGAAGAAATGTATTTGGCCTTTACATAGAATAATGAACCAAATGTAATGGACAATGTGTAAAAAACATCCAATCTTGATCAAAGTGGTACTAACGTGTAAACAAATAACCAACAACTAATCCCATGTGAAGATCATCATACCAAGGAATAAGAGTTATTATATCCTAGCCAAAATTGGCTACTTCCTCAAGTGTACAAATTATGGGATTAGGTAATCAAATAATGACTAATGTCACACCTCAATGATAGAATGTGATGATTTCTACTCCTCAACATGTAATGAGTAGTATTCCAGAATAATAAGCACAATCTAGTGTATCAATGCAATATAGGATAAATACATTTCCACCTAAATTAGGGGAAGCTAATGTTCTACCTCACCAGGTAATGACAAACATATATCTTCAATCACAGACTAATATGCCAATCCAAAACCAAGAAATGACTAGTCAACAACATGCAAATACTGGTCAACAATAATTGTTGAATCTGTAACCTATTTTTACTTCTTCATAGGGATTCATACAACAAGGAGGTTCCCATATTTCTCAAGTACCTACTACACAAACATTGGTTCAAAATGTGCCACAAATCTAGAGAAAGGGTCTTGGACCACAAGTTCTCACTCAACAATAAGGTTTGATTAGTCGATATCATGTCTCTTTTCAACCACAACAAGCACACTATATTTATATCCCTTTATCCCAACTAAAAATCCTCCAATTCAAACCTTTATCACCAACCCAAAAAAAATATTTCACAATGAAATGTGAAATTTCAATTACATCCTAATCCACATATGCGTATTCCTGGTCCATTCCCCAATCAAGCCAATATACCCTAATAGGTATCTCCATCATACTCTAGTCAAACTTTCCCACTTTTGACCTTCCAACCATCTATTCAAAACAATATTATCCCTCAAACCAATGTTTCTTTTATTTTCTTATCCCAAAAAATCCAATAGATGAAGGATGCAATTGTTACCATTCATGCTGGTAAACAAACTAAAAATTTCAAATTGGATGACGTATGCTCTTATCCATTCAACATGGAGTATTTGTAGATACCATTTCCTCTAGGAAATGAACCACCAAAATTTGATAAAAAAAAGGGAAAGGTGACCCTAAGGCTCATTTGACCGAATTATTTGTTGCATGTCAATGGGTGACATATAACGACATAAACCTTTTACTAGTATTTCCAAGCAGCCTGGCTAGACAAGCCTTGGAGTGGTTTTCAAAGTTTCCAAAAAATTCAATAATGGATTTTGATGATCTTTTTGATAAGTTTTTATAGCACTTTTCCTATAATCTTGAACATGATATTTCATTAGTGGACTTAACACAAGCAAAGCAAAAAGATGGTGAGAGTTTTGCAAGTTATTTATAATGATGGTAATCCCTTACAAAATTTTCACCCATAGTTTAATAGATAAATAATTAACCACTGTGTTTACCAAAAATTTGCATAAGATTATCGTTAGAAACTACAATGTGTGCATACTTTTAAGGAAATAATAGACAAAGGCTTGTTGATTAAGTGAGCACTCATCAATAAAAAAGTCATCAAGCTTAATTGAATAAATCAAAATGAAGTTACCAATTAGGGAAGTGACCAACATCAACATCCCATTCAAGCACCAACATCGCAACCAGCTTAAGCTAATAACCAAGAAAGACCAAAGCAATTCAACCATAATAGGAATGTTGTGGGAAATGGAGTAACTGAATCCCATCATGTCCAAACAATGCAAAAATTATCTACACTACCTTTTCAGCTTACTCCTACCAAGAAACCTTTCCAACCAATATTGTAAGTGCAACAACTAAGATCTACACAATAAATATAGTAGCCTTTACCATTGTAAACCCCTCCTCTTATAAGAACTATGCCTACACATCATGTCTTTAATGACCTAGGAGAACCTATTGAGTCTATATTTCAAAAGCTTGCTATCACTAATTTGATTAATTAGCCTATACCAAAGCATTATTCTCAAGGTACTCCTTATCCTGATTGGTATTGTGAAAATGAATTATGTGACTATCATCGGGTCAATGGGCATAATCTATGAAGATGTGTCCAAATCAAGCATTTAATTGAGAATATGTTGGAGAATGGAGAGATAACATTAGATAATGGTTCTTCCACTTCCAATCAAACTCTTGGGATTTTTTAAACCCTTTCACTTGACATAACAATTAATGGTACCAAAATAATTAGGAATAAAAACAACAATGGCTAATGCAGCCATAAAATTAGCAATATCAAAATCAAAGGTTGAACTAGCAAAATCAATGGTAGAACCCACAATGACAAAACAATGGACAAAACCAAGGTCATAATGGTAACAACCAACAAACCTACCATTTAATTGGACATGAATACAATAGGGTTGTATTTTATATTTTAGGGGTAGTGTTAATACCATTTCCATTAATCCTAGACCAAGCATTAATTAGCCTAGACCATTGCTAAATAATAATATTTATCTAAATTACATGGATAATCCTTATTTAACTTGGGAATGTATATAGGTAAACTAGAAAACTATGACTTCTCCTTTTGGACCTTATATCGATAACTTGTCCTTGTCACATGACCACATGCGAGTGCACCTATAACCAAGACTTGTCCTATTTGGTCCCACACCATTCCCAACATTTGTTAGCAATAATGGTCTAGTATTTAATCTTGATTATGCAATCAAAAATTGGCGGTCAAAGATTATTATCCTAGGCCCATAAACATCCATCATTTTGTCTATTATCTAACCAACCATTTAGCCTCAGAATACACCATTCAATACTGACCAAGACAAGAAATTTGATATTGTGAAACAATTGTAGAAGATACTATCACAAATTTTTATTTTAGATTTGTTGTGAACATCAATAATCTAAAATAAAATCTTGAATGAATTATTGACCCAATCCAATGTTGCTAGTGACATATCCCCTAATAAAATTCAAGCTTTGGTTGGACACCTAACTCTAACCCAATAAGTCACATTCAACCAAAGTGATATGTCTTCTCTTGGCTCACTCCATAATAATCCATTATACATATAAGTTTATATAAAGTGGAATAAAATAAAAGATGTCCTTAAATACAATGGATCTGGCCTCAAGATAGTGTCTCTAAAGCTCATCTAGCTTCTTGTGTATACAATGGTAGATCTCCAGTCAGAAACAATAACCATCAAAGCCTATGATAATCAAGAAAGAGAATCACAAGGCACCATTAATTTTCTAGTTATCATTGGGCCTTTGACCCATGATATACTTTTCCATGTACTTGATCTTGAGTTATCATAAAATATACTTCTAGGTAGGCCTTGGTTACATGAGATTCATTCAATCTCATCAACACTGCACTAATGTATCAAGTTTTCCCACTTAGGTATGGAAGTGAATATTCCAAGAGATTTATACCCATATGAACATTGCAAACATCTTGAGGCCAAATTTGAAAGCTATAATTATTAGTATGACATGAATCCAAGCTCTAAGTAGGATAAAAGGAAGACTATATTTATTGATCCTTTACCAGATTATTGCATAGATCCTATTACCTTAAATTCCCTTTCCCACATGTTGCCTCTTGAAGCTTCTAATCATTTCACCATTTTAGATAATGGATCAAGAGAATATGTGACCCATGATACATTTCATATTACAAATCTTCCTCTAAATCCAAAAACCTTTAAGAATCCTAAATTCACCCCACATATGCATTGGCAATAAAACAACAAAGATAAGGGACTTGTCACATTTATAGCAGCATTTGGTCTAGAACCTTATCATATTAAAGGGGAAAAATCATGGTTATATAATGACAACCAAGCTAATTGTTATAAAAATGCAAAGTATCCTATTCTCAATAAGATCATGGAGCATCACAATTATGAATTAAGAGGCCTCAAATTGAATCAACAAGGAACTATCAAGCCAATTTCCATGACTAAGTATGAAAGACCTTATGGACTTGGACTTAAATTGTCTCGGGGTGACCCCACATATCTTATTAAAACTCCATCACCAACAACTAGTGATGATGATGCCAATAGTGAAGTAGAGTCTAATCATGGCCACACCTTTGATAATCTAGCTAAAACCAACCTATTTGATAATAATCCATTTGTACCCTTACCTTGTCCATTCATCACAACTCATTTCCATTATATTATCCTCAATTAATAGATTGGTACCAACAAGAATCTAGTTTTTCGATTGATGAGTTCTATAATGATGAGTCATTATGTGACTTTTTAGGCCTTAGAGACAACATTCCATTGGGAGATCACAAATTAGGATTCTCAATCACATTAGATCCTGTAGCCTATTTTGGAGAGTGAGTGAACACCCTTAGCTAAAAACAAATAAGTAAAAGATTGAGGTCCCAAAGTGAAAACCTCTTTGAGGAACTTTATAACTAGGGAAAAATTAAAGATAACGGCTAGTCTAGTGGTGAAAACCTACTTTAGGTGCCATTAGATGAGGGTGTCCATTCTTATTCAAATTTAGGCCAAGAGACCACCAATGATGAACTTTACTATAGATCTGAGTTTAGCTTTGAGCAAAAAAAAGTATTTCATCAAATTCTTCAAGAATTTCCAACTATTTTTCTCACATGGCTAGATCTTCCATTAGGAGACTTAGATTCATCATTATTATGAAAATTTGAAGATAAAGTCCTAATAGAGGACCTTGATATAATTAAATAGTTCAAGTCATTGCCTACTATCCTAGAAGATGGTTCGACCCTTATAATTAAAGATACAATATAGGTAAATATCAAGACTCCATCAGACTTAAAATGGATAAAATTAGGAGTGTACCTCACTAAGGAGGAATGTGACATATTCACAAATTTGTTGAGAGAATTTTTATATATGTTTACATGGGCCTATTATGACATGCTAGGTTTAGATCCCACATTGGTTCTAAACCACCTTGTGGTTAATCCCTAGACCAAACTAGTGAAACAAAAGTTACATAAGATGCATCCTCACATTGTTATATTGGTAAATAAAGAGTTAGAAAAACTCTTAGAAGTAGGATGTATCTGATCCATTAACTACTCAGAATGGATCTCTAATGTGGTACTTGTTAGTAAAAATCCTAAAGGAATTAGAATTTGTACTGATTTTTGAGACATAAATAAATATTGTCTTAAATATGATTTTCCCTTGCCTAATATCAACATGATCATTGAATCCATGGTAGGTTATGAAATTCTTTCACTCATGGATGGCTTTTTAGGACACAACTAGATCAAAATATCACTAGAAAATAAACATAAAATAATGTTCACCACTCCATGGGGAACATTTTATTATTAGGTAATGCAATTTGGCCTTAAGTATGTAAGAGATACATATTAAAGGTCCATGACTATAATATTTCATGATATGATGCATGACATTATTGAAGACTATGTCAATGACATATTAGGAAAATCCAAAACTAGGGTCAACCATCCAACAGTGCTGCATAAGATATTTGAAAGATTACAGGAGTACAAAGTTAGACTCAATCCAAATAAATGAGTGTTTGGTGTAACTTCAGGTAAAATACTATGCTTGATCATGTCTCATAGAGGTATTGAAGTTGATCTAGCTAAATTCCATGCTATAACTAAGATGCTACCACCAACTAATTTAAAACAACTTCATAGTTTTCAACGTAAGATTCAATCAATTTGATGCTTCATCTCTCAGCTAGTAGACAAGTGCCATACATTTACACACCTTTTGAATAAGGGAGTTGAATTTCAATAGGATGATCATTTACAAATACCTTTTCAACAAATTAGATTATCTTGTTAATCCACCTATTTTATTACCTCCTATGCTAGGAAAGCCATTCTTGTTATACCTATTAGCTACCGACCATGATCTGGGGGCACTCTTGGCTCAACATGATGACAATGAAAAATATCATGTTTTATACTACCTAAGTTTTACCTTGGTTATTTATGAACATAACTATGCACATATTGAAAAAGATTTCCTGGCCATGGTCTTCATAGCTCAAAAACTATACCATTACATGTTGAATAATAAAACTATGGTCTTTTCAAAGGTAAATCCACTCAAGTATCTACTATATAAAATATCTTTGTAAGGTAGAATGCTTAAATAGATCATGCTTTTTAGTGAGTTTGACATAGAGTATGTCAATCAAAAGGCAATCAAGGGACAAGTTCTTGCAAATCAACTTGTTAAAATACCTCTCATAGACACACAACTACTAACATTTCAATTTCCTGATGAATCCATCATGACCGTCATTGATAAACCCCTTGAGTAAAATCCCTAGAAACTATATTTTGATAGTTCATTTATTGCACATGGATTAGGGGTAGGCCTATTATTTATTACACTATAGTGGAATCTAATCCCTAAATCATTCAAAATTAGCTTTTCTTGTATAAACAACATGGCTGAGTATGAAGCACTTGTTTTAGGTCTTTGAAAAGTAGTGCATTAGATTATATATCATCTCCAAATTTATGGTTATTCTTAATTAATCATCAATCAGGTCACAAATCATTTTTAGACCAAAGATGATAAGTTGGTTCCATATAAATCCATGGTCGACACTTTTAAACAACAAATTGCCAACATTCAATTTGAGCACATACCAAGGGATAATAACATAACTATATATGCCATGGATACTATTGGCTCTCTAATTTAAAAAAAGATAAAGCTAGAGGGTATCAGTTCCTCATCAAGAATTTATTAGCACCAATTCATGAACCTTCAACCATTGCCATGATTTGTGATATAGTTGGTCCTAATTATATCTAGTACTCAAACCTTTAAAAATACCTTCATGACCAAGTTCTACCACCGAACCTAATTTTAAAATAAAATAAAGCCTTTATTCATCATTATACTCATTATACTCTACTTGGATCTACCCTTTACCATCATAGTTTTGATGGAGCCCTGCTTCATTGTTTAACTTTAGTAAAGTCTACACTAGCATGAAGAGAAGTTTATGAAAGAGTATGTGGAACTCATTCTAATAGGGCAGTCCTATTCAAAAATCTCTTATGTACTGGTTATTATTGACTTACAATGGATGTAGATGTTTTTGCATATGTAAAAAAGTGTGATAAATGTCAATAGCATGCTAGTCTAATTCATGCCCCAATAAAAATCCTAAAATTGATATTGACACCATGGCTATTTTATACATGGGGAATTAACCTCATTAGGAAGATTAACCCCACTTCATCTAATGACCATAAACATATCCTTACCACTATTAAGTATTTCACTAAATAGGCTGAAGCTATACCCCTCACTTACATAACTAGAAAGCAAATTTCCAAATTCATTTTCAAATATCTCATTTATCACTATGATATCCCCTCTAACATTATATATAATAATGGACTATCATTCAAGAATAAGGTTGTAGACTATCTATGTAATTAATATAACATCACAAAAAAAATTTATATAGCATATTACCCTCAAGGTAATGCCCAAGCTAAGGCATCCAAAAAAATTATTATAAATATTCACAAAAATATTATCAATGATGCTGATCATGATTGGCACTTATAGATATTCCCTACCCTTTGGGCATATCATAATAATCATCATACCCCCATAAGATACACTACATACTCACTTGTTTATGGTACTAAATCCATCCTTGCCATTGACATCAAATTTCCTTCACTGCACATCTCTTTCAAGCATGTCCTAGATGATCATGACTATCGAGTAACCCACCTATAAGAGCTAGACCTACTTGATGAGAAATGCATAGTCATGCTCAAAAATCTTCAAGCATATCAGAACAAAATCAAAGGCCACTATAATTAACATGTTAAGTATAGAACATTTGAAATTGGTGATATTCTTCTTAAATAAAACCTAAAGAATACCATGGCTAAGAAGAAACATAAAGGGAAATTTAAACCAAACTAGTAGGGCCTTTCATTATTACTATAGATTATGGATTAGGATCATACATGATTACCACACTAGATAGAGATGAACTTCCTAAGCTAATGAATATTATTCATCTCAATCAATATTATGCTTGAATGCTAAGATGTATTGTTTATAAGGACCATTTTAGTTATGCCATTTTATCACTATTCTTCTTTGGACAAATACCATTCTTATCTGTCCTCTAAGTTGTATCCACTTTTTTCTTCCATTATATCAATCTAGTGTGTTATAAAGCCTAGCCCATTTGAACTTGGTTTTTTTTCCATTTGTTACAAATTTTTAGCATTAAATAATTTTATTAGTTTCATCAGTTGGTTCAATTACTTTATATAGAGATAGTATTTTGGAGTAGTGTGATAGAAGTTTCGATAGTTGCATCCTTTGTTTGTTATTTATTTCTTATCCCCAATCTTGTTACTAATTATAACCACCTTTGGAAAAATTAGTACCATTGATCTATGCCATTTTATCTCAGTTATAAGTACCTATGGGTAAACTAGGGGCAACATTAAGCCTTGACATACCAACTTGCCACTTCCTATGTCATACTCTACCTTTTTACCAATAGTGCCTATTTTGTTTGAATTGACTGCTACAATAATCAAATTCCTCTACTATAAGGGTAGAAATATAGTGACTTGAGGTTTTATATTAGGCCTATATAAGAATTTATCGATACTTATTGAGGTCAGCTCAGTCACCCTAAGCCATGCTCTTACCATTTTATGAGAAACCTACGTTTGAATGCTCTCACCATTTTGTGAGCAACCTAAGCCATGCTCTCATCATTTTGAAATCTTGAACCATTTAGTGTCTTTTAATTTTTTATTGATTTGAGACACTCCAAAAAAATTCTAAAAACATTTGAAAAAGTGTTAGAAAATAACAAAAACATTGACCACTTCTTTGCCTTAAGGATTTTGGGAACCCTTACTAAGTTACAAGCAAAACACTTTTCATTTAGTTTCTCCATCCTTTTTTTTCCTTTTCTCTCATGCACTTACCATTTTAAAATACCATTCCTATTCTTATATCAAATACATTCTATTTTTTTTCCTTAGTTTTGCAATACTTTTTCAATATGACATTCTTTCCATTCCCTAGGATAACTACATTTGGCCTAAATATTTTTTATTGGATGTTACATCTATGGAACTATATAGGTAGTGTCAAATTACCTAGTTCATATGGAGATAGCTTGACCACCCCCTTCCTTGTTATTTTATTCCCCCATTTTGTTCATTTTTTAAGTTATCACGTATTTTCTAGGGGCACTATTCATATGGTTTCTTTTGAGTGTTTGCTTGTTTATTTCTACTTATTTTATTTTTTTGTTTGCCTATTTTTTTGTTTTCAACACTATTTCCTTGATTAAATTTATGTGTGTTCATTGGGTGATTAATTTTACACACTTACACTTGAATCCATCCATATTCATAGGTTTACATTGTCATCATGGTTTCTATCATTGGTGAATTATTTTTTTATTGAGTATTGGATTACGGAAGTCAGTCCTCATGCATATTTCAACCAAGTCCTCATGATGTTATACCACGATGCCTATCAACATGTGCTAAAAAAAACATTAGCTTCAAGAAGTCTATTCAACAATGGTTGCCTCTCTTTGGTATTAACATCTTGATTCAATCCTAATCATATCCCAAATAGATTAATTAAACACAAAATAATTTCAACCTTTATTAGTTTGGACAAGCATCTCCTTAATAGTAGGTTATTCCAATTCATCATTACCCTTTGTGTTAAATTATCATCATCCTCAACCAATTTTATCATGTTTTCCATAATTGGGGTCCAATGATTATAACCACCTATGGAAAAATCATTGCACACCATCCCACCTGCATTTATTAATGATTATAACTACAATTGAAAAAATCATTGTGTTGTCACCACTTTAATTTTTTTGACTATTTAGGGGCACATTTTTATCTTGTTTGTCTATGATAACTGGGGCAGCTCCATCTTCTCAATTATTATAATTGCCTTTGGGAAAATCATTATGTTATCATACCCTGTTGCCACTATCAAGGTATAATGCTTATAATCACCTTTGGGAAAACTATTGTACACCATCACACTTGAAATCTCAATGATTTTGAATAATTTTTTAGTATCATTGTGTTTTCACCCCATCATCTTTCTTTTTTTTGTCCCCTCATTTCATTTCTTTCTTTTCGAGGAACCATTTACCGACTTGCTTATGCCAACTGTTCCCTTAAGGGGGCATCATAAAGTTAGTTTATCATCATTTTAGTTTTAGACATATAGGACCTTTTCATTATTTGAGAAGATGTTACTATACTTATAGCTTATAATGCCTTCCCAAATAAGGGCAAATTGTAGACACCTAAAATTGGCCACCGATAATCTCTAACTAGGCTTTTGACTAATTTCTACCCAAAATGCATAATTTGGCTTATAAACACTAAAACATGCTAAATGATTTGAAATTGACATATTCAAGTTTTGATTTTGGCTAAAGTATCATTAACTAGGGCAATGAAATTTATGGGCTAGTTAGCTTTGATCAGATCATTTAGAGTCAAAATGCTAATTATACACCTAGGTGCTCTGGATTGCTCTTTCCTATCAAATATTTTGCACAAAACACATGCCTTTATTATTTTTTGTTGGTAAAATCCTAAATGGGAAAATGGATACAATGCATCTGACATTACCTTCTAATTTTAATCTAGTCTTTTTTTAGACTTATAACAAGGCATTCTTATCAATTTGAGTAATATGTGCACAAAGTACTTAAACATGCTTAAGAGATAATTAAAACAAATCAAGGCCTAATAAAAAATTCCATGGAAACTTATTGAAATATTATTTTTGGAAATGAATATTGAATATTTACATCATCAGGTGACCTCATTTCTTGGGAAGGCATCCCTAGTACATAATTAAAACAAATATAAAGATTCATGCCCTCCATGCCTCATCAATGCCTTCCATGATGCCCTCCATACCTCTTAATTGACCCTTCTTCTAATGTCATGATGAGTATAATTACAAACTTAAATTATAAAAATTAATTAATCCTCAACCACACATCTCAATCTTAAGATGGATGGTTTATGTTGAATCTAGACATTCTTAAAAATTGATAAATAGGAGGCCTTAACACATCATTTATAAGCTATTTTGGTGCAAATTTATTATGCTCAAATATATTCAAATTCTTGATAATGCAAATTATAATGCACAAATTGTCCCAAAAGCCATTGCAACTAGTGTTACCATGCCAAATTAATTCCAAGCCAAGCCAAGACACAAGACAAAGGTGCCATGGAGAGATAGAGGTAGCCAAGCTTCCATTGCCAAGGAATTCATGAGAAAAAAATTGATCAAGCCACTACTAAAAAGGAATTTGGATCATCCAAGGAAGGTGAAGGAATTATTTTGTTTTATTCCTTACTTTTTAGTTGCGTTTGTCATTTTTTGTTGTTGTCAAGCTCTCCCCAGTGTCTAGGCCTAGAGATGTTATTCTATTAGTATGTTTCTTTCATTTTGTTTTAATTTTAGAACTAACACCATACTAAACATCCTCTCTTGAATCAAATTCCTATATCCACACTAGTGCTCCTATCCAATCACATTTTGAGCCTAAATGACAATTTTATTTTGATTATTATTCTTCATTATGTTATCCTAGTGTGAATACATTTAACCCATGACCAATATATCTCCATAAAAGCCCATTAAAATTTTATTTATAAGGGGTTGGTAAATATTACAAAATAAAGAAATAATAAAAGCAAGAAGACTAAGGGAAATTTCCCTATTATCTACATATAGCCATCCAATATAGTTACCAACATATTCAAACCCTCACACTAGTCCCTAACCACCTCAAGAACTCTCAGTTTAGTATTTTTACATCTATATAACACAATTGGACAAAACAAATCAAGTGATATAACTACATATGGGTTGATTCCTCTTTAGATTATTGGTATGTAAGCAATGTGCCCACCCAAGGGGTGTAGTTATACATTCAATGCATATTACAGACACTAACCCCCTTTTTTTTAAGTTTTATTCATCCATAACAAAGGTCTAAGGGTAAATATTAAATAAAATTTATAAGGATATTCATCAATATTTAGGGTTAAAAATTTCACAAACAAGCTCACATAGGGATAGTGGACAAAACCCATAAAACTTAGATCTCTATGACTAGTTTGGATAATAGTGGCATGACTTGGAGTATAGTGCAAGACCCTACAGTGCCATATTTTTAGTACTCCTACCCTTCATTCAATGAAATCCAAATCCAAGTTCATGATGCTATCATAGTCTTGCACAGTCAATTTCAGCCTCTGTCTCAACTTTCTTAGTCTAATTTTAAGCTAAGTTGCATTTATCTTTATTTATCACTATTTTTAAAAATGTGTAAAAGGCATAGTAAATTATACAAATCAGTACTCTAATTATTAAAATAATATTTACTAATTTATTTATTCTATACCCTTAACTAAATTAGGAATAATACTTTAATATTAAAAAAATAGTTAAATCATTTGATGAACTTGACATACTTCGTTTGTGCATAAAAACCCTAAAAATCCTAGGGTAAATTCCTTGCTGATTTTTCCAATAATTTTCTAATTTTTCTTTCATATTTTAAATTAAAATTTTATTTTTTACTAAATTTAAAAATCATTTATTACAAACCCTAGTTGAATTTACTATGTTCTTTTATGCACAAAAACCCTAGGGAAAATTTCTTGCTAATTTTAGAAATATTTTTCTAATTTTTTACATGCATATTTAAATAAGAAATTCACATTAATTTTTTAAATTCCATAGTAATTTTAAAAAAACATTTTCATCCAAACCCTGGTTGCATATACTAGGTCTCTTTAAATTTTTAGAATATTTTTTTGAATTTTCACCTTCATATTTAAATCATAAATTCACATTAATTTTTAAAATTCCTTAATAATTTAAAAATATATATCATTTTTCTAAACCCTAGTTGCATATACTAGGTCCCATTTATTTTGAGGTATCACCTTACATGTTTGTGAGGTTTGTATCCTTTTTATGTATTTTTCATTTTGTTGTTTTAGGAATTTACATTTCCTATATTCATTACTTTCCTTCCATAGCATTTGTTACAAAAAATTCAATCAATTTTCAATTTATTTTGCTACTTTAATAGTGGCCTAATACACTGATTTTGATGAAACTAATAAAAGGGAACTGTTAACCATTTTTCACTCCCAAGTTTTGAATCTTTTATTTTATTTTGACTAAGTGTAGCAAAGTGTCAAATGTTATTTCTTTAAAAATCTTTTGTTCGGTTTTTTTGCACAAAGTTTATTTATTTTAGAAAAGTTTTTATTTCAAGTTTTTTTCAAGACAAAGGAATTA
Organism: Torreya grandis; assembly: GCA_037957365.1. NCBI lineage: Eukaryota > Viridiplantae > Streptophyta > Pinopsida > Cupressales > Taxaceae > Torreya > Torreya grandis. The sequence goes on along the minus strand of JARHVA010004926.1, from coordinate 930,357 downwards.
TTTAAAACATTTTATCCAAAATAATATTTCCAAAGGAATTTCTCTATAGGAAAAGGCACTTTTAGAAATCCCAAAGGAATTGGTAATTTAAAATATTTCTAAAGAAATTGGTCCTTTATAAGATTTTTGAAAGATAATTTCTCATGCAGGGGCCATACACACTTTCTCGAAGGGTATTTTCTCAAGAAAGTTTCCTTTTCAAGTTTTTTGAAGGGTACAGTTCAATTTTTCTAAAAGGCATCTTCCAAATTTCTAAAGGGGTATCTTCAACAAAAGGCCAAAGGGGCATTTCAAAAATTGCCAAAGGGTATGTCTCAGCTTTTTCAAAGGGGCACTTTTCAAAGTTGCAAAGGGGATGTCTATTATAGGAATGGTCTACTTGCAAGTTTCTAAATGATATTTTTACTTTATCAAGTGCTTCAAAAAATTCCCAAAGGAATTTTTATAAAGGCCAAATTCTTTTGGAGAAAGTGGCCGAGACAATCTCCGGAAGGGTACATTTCAAAAATTGATGAAGGGTACCTCTCTATAATGAAGTGGACCAAATGTAAAAACCCAAAAGGTACTTTTTAAGATAATGGCTAAAAGAATTATCCATGATAAAATTTTCCAAGAAAAATCTCAAAGAAATAGGTATGAGGAAAATACCCTAAAATAATGGTTCTAGTAGAGTGGCAGTTGCATATACGTCAACTATAGGGTGATGTGCTAGTTTTTGGCATTTAAATAGTGGGTCCTAGGTAGATTGATGGTCCTCACTTGAGATAAAGTAGATTGGAGGGATCACATAACTTTGAGAATTTTTATCAAGATCTAAGTCATTTTTTATGACAAATTAAAATAAGAAAGGTTGATGGGCTTTATAAGGATTGAACATTTGACCATGGTTGAGCTAAGATGATCTTTCAAGGGATGTTTGTAGACATACACATGTATTTAGCATCTTGAAAAATTACATGAAGTCATATACATATGCTTTAATGACTTTCCCCTACAATGTTGCACACCTCAGTGAACTGGTGAGAAGCTATTAACATCAAGAAAAATCTACAATAGGTGGACTCATTTGTAGTAACTACATTCATGCCATTACTCATATTAGAATATATTAATTCTTTGGGTTCAACTATGAGGGAAGCATCTTTGAGGGAGCAAGCCAACTGTGTAACCACTTGAGGTTACATGGATCAATCAAATGGCTAGAATGGGCATCATTTGTAGAGATAGTTTCAGCCTTAGTTGGAGGATTCTAACAGATTGATTCCTCTTTTCATCACTAAAAAGCCTCCCCTCTCACTTTTTTTCTACTATAAATACAACCCTTAGGCTAGTAAAAATAAGTTCCACATAATGTATGGAGAATCCCTACTAATTTATGTCATATCTTGCCTTTAAGAATTAGTACAAGTCTTTTTATTTCAAGTTCTGAACAATTGTCTAAGCACATAAGTGATGTATAGTGATAGCAAGTGATGATTTTCCATCCTTCCATCCTTTATCTTTCACATATAAGCAAAATCTATTAGTCTAACAGGCCATATAGAGTGCGTTCAAGTGTGTTAAATTTCTATAAGTCTATAAATATTCTTGTAATGTGAAACTTGCCTTTCAGTTCATTTGCCTTGTATTATTTTATACACTTCGCCTCTATACTGAAATACTTGTGTTAGAATCCCTAGAGATTGAAGATGGTCTGTGTGTTTTATTATATTGTGCACTATAATATAATATTCACATGGAAGATAATCTCAGTGTATCACCACTCTTAGAGTAGGTTTCCTTTTATGTAATTTATAACTCTTTTCACTTCAAGCAAACTAGTTTAGATAGAAGTTGTTTTATAGAGATACATTCAAGGAGCTAGATATTTAAATCTAGAGGTTTATTTCCTCTATAGGTATACCCACATGATTATAAATGCTCTAACATTTCCTAAATATGGAAGAGACTTGAACACTCTCTTCTAGGGTACAAGATTTATTGAAAATAGTTTTGGCATGCTTGGTGGGACCACTAGTCCTAATTATTTACATGTCAAGGTTAATGCTGATCTTGAAAAGCTTGAGGTTGCATAAATATTCTTAATCCAACATTTTTCAACTCCAAAAGTTGATAATCTCTAGCTGTGGATCAATTTTACCACATTATGCTACATGGTCCTCACTAGGTCATCTAAAATATTTGATCAAGCCCCTTTAGCTAAGGCTCTTATTGAATAAAAACACCCTAGAACATTCCTAATGCTTAGAGATCCTAGGCAAAGAGGTTTTGTAGAAGAAGAAGAATTTGAGGAGGTTGAAGAGATAGGAGATCAAGAGGAAAGAGGAGAAATGGATATGAAACAACCTTCTCTAGCCTTCAACACTCAAAATCCAATCAACCTTCTACATACGACCCTATTTCTCCTAATGCTACCAATAATCTCCCTAGTTTCAATGGAGAGGGTCTTATTACCCCTCTGAGCATATTAGGGACATTTAAATTTTTTTATAATTTCTATAATGTCACCTAAGCCAACATAGACATTATATTTCTTTTTATGTCTCTAAAAGATAAGGCACTTGATTGGTATAGGACTTTGGAAGATGGTTGCATTAAAAGTTTGGATGGATTTGGAGAATTTTTGGTAACTAGATTTAAGAATAAGAGTGACCATAATTCACTAATCCATCAACAAAATGTGATAAAGAGAGGTCCTAATGAACCCATGGGATATTTTAATGAAATATTTCAAAGGACATAGCATAGGTTGCCACCTATCATGAAACCTCCTTTGAGCTTTGTGTTTCCAACTTATCTTAAGGATATTGGTATTAATCTGGTAGTGATTTTATAGTCAATGGAAGGATTTACTCTACCAGATGCATATGAGATAGCTATTGAAGCTGAGAATAGCTTGATACAGGTTGGAAAGATACCTATAAGAGTTTCTATGCCTTTTTTATCTCATATTTTGGTTGAAGCTCCAAGCATATCACAAGTTCCTAATGCCAATGCCAAGCTAAGAACCATTCCCAAGAAGATGGGTAATATTATAGACAAAGATGAAGAGATCTGGTCATTATGAGCTTAGCTCAAATAAGCTCAATTATAGGTAAGTTCTCCACTTAACCCTCAATACTATCCTTAACAAGGCTATAGATATCCACCCCAATACAACTACCAAGGAAGAGGACAAGGTCAACAAGGTTTCAATAGGAAACCTAATGACTATAATCCTAATTTCACTCCTTCCATATAGGTTGTTGTTTTGATACATGCTAATCTAGTCGAAGGAGAGGATATTTTGGATTAATTTAGACAACCTCAAGGTTAGTTTATGTTTGATGATGGAGAATGTATCCAAGATTTGATGGCATAAGAATAAATGACTCCTTACATGACATTAGAAGAAGTTAATCTAATGAAAAGGGATATTCATAGAAAAGGTAGTAGCCAAAGTGTATGTTGAGTTGTGGAGATAAAAGCTTCAACTCTTTGCAAATAGGAGGAACAAAAGGTTGCTGACATCCAGGAGCATCAGCATCGACAGCAAGACCGACGTCGGTCATGACCAGTGCAGAAGGCCACTGGCGATGGCAGGGAGTCGACCAACGTCGGCAGAACTGGGCAAGCAGGGACCGGCGTCAGTCGCCTGTGTGTTCTAGAACTGTTCGTTGCATGGACAGTTAGTTAAGTGAATGAAGAGTTTGCATGTAAAGACCAGTTAGAGTCTTAAGCTGCGAGGATAATTGTCTAAATTAAGAGTCTAAGTTATTGTTTAAGTTAGGGATCTATTTATAGACCCATTGGCATGTATTGTAATTGACATGAGATAGAAAGGAAGGTAAGGAAGTTCCTTCTAAGTGTAATATCATTGAGTTGTAGGTTGTTGCAAGCTCATAGGAGATCTACATGTGTGAGTATGGTATATTGAATTGCAGGTTGCAGGTTCATGGGAGATCAACTTGAAGTGCTTTAGAGTTCTTGGTGAACTGGCAGGGTTATTACTGACTAGTTGGAGAGGTGAACACCAATTCTATGTGTGAGTTGGTTGTTGGGACCATTTTTTGTGTAGGAGAGTGTTGTGAAGAAGAATTACTATACACTTGAGGTGTGGGAAACCTCTGTAAGGTGGAAGAGTGTGGCGGCTCTTTATTGTATTCTTTTTTGTGAAGTGTTAATACAAGATAGTGTATTGTCTCTCATATTCTGTGCTATTGGTGTATTCTAGTTACTTGTATTTCTGGTTATTTCCGCATTTATAATTACTTATATTTGGTAATCATACTGTGCTCTTTCTGAGGAGCAAGATCCTAACAAAGTGGGATTAGAACAGGTGTTGTTCTTGTGATCCCCCAATAAAGTGGTATCAGAGCTGTTGGTTGGGATACTAACAGATTGGATTAGATCTGGTTAGTGTGTTTTGATTACAGGTTACTCACAGGGTTTCTATTTGAGTGGGAGTTGAGCAATGGCAGAAGACAGTAAGCTACGGATGGAAAAGTTTAATGGCAAGAACTACCAATTATGGAGGATGCAGATTGAGGATTATCTGTATCAGAAAGATTTGTACTTACCGTTGGGTGGGGTTGTTTGCAAACCCTCGAATATGAAAGATGAAGAATGGGAGGTTCTTGATTGGAAGGCTATGGGATCTATTAGATTGAGTCTTGCATCATCTGTGATTTCCAGCTTATCACAGTGTAAGACAACGGTGGAGTTGATGGAATCTTTGGCAAATTTATATGAAAAACCCTCAGCTTCTAATAAGGTATTTCTTATGAAGTGTTTATTTAATTTGCAAATGTTGGAAGGTGGATCTGTTCATAGCCATCTAGTGATTTCCATGGTTTGGTAAACCAGTTAAGTTCAGTCAATATTGTATTTGATGATGAAATTAGAGCTCTCTTAATCTTGTGTTCATTTGTGATGTCCCTTACTTAGGGCCTCTTTTTGTCTCTACACAACTCTAATATATAGCAAATAAAGCTCTGATACCATTGTCATGTCCCCTTTTTCGTGGACATTGACAGGCTTGATGATTAGCTTATTATGCGACCTTCGTAGGCTAATATGATGGATAGAGGGTCATAATGGAGCTTGGCTTGACTTTGATTCACAGAATTTCCACATTTGGTTTTCATTCAGGGTCTTTCAGACATGTTTGATTGATGCTCCTATTATTTAGGGATATTTGACATGCAGCGGAGCACCTTTATTTTGGTATGGTAATATGCGGAATCACTCCCTGATTCACCTGCTTCGATCAGTTTGAGGATCTGACGTATATTGAGGGAGATATTAATATTTGATTGATTTAATCAAATATTAATTATTTGGTCTCATTAATAATTAATTATTAATTATTAATTATTTGCTCTAATTTTAAATTAGAAACCCTAATGCTAATTTAAGAAAACCCTAATTAGGGCAAGCATATCTTTTGAGGGTATAAGGGTTTCACATGGAGGCCATTATTGATTATGTATGAATTGATTATTGAAATTGGAGAAACTCTTCTGTGAAGACTGAGCCAAGGGTTCCAGGATTCCATTTGCAGTGGAGAATGTCAACTCTTCATTGTGTGCGATTCAGAGGTTGTGAAAGATCAGCCGATCTATTGCCAAATTGAGAGATAGCTTCATCCAGAAGTTATCACAGAGGTACAGATTTGAGAGATAGCTTCATCCAGAAGTTATCACAGAATTTCAGGGTTGAGAGATAACTTCACACAGAAGTTATTACAGATATTTCAGGTATTTATCTTTATTTAGTTTTTGATCCAATAAATTATACAGATAGAGGTATTCTGTATTAGAATAGTATATCTTCAGATCAGGTGGTTCAACAATCAGGGGTTAAGAACAGACTGGTTGGCGGCCGTACTAAGTCCGTATAGGTCCGTACAGGTTCTCGCAGATACCGACATTGGCAGACAGAGATCCCCAGTGACCGACTTCGGCCGTCTGAGGACCGACGTCGGCAGATAAGGACCTACAGAGACCGACGTCGGTAGTATATCGACCGACACCGGCGACTGTGTGTGTCGACACAGCAGACCGAGACTTCTAGAATTGCAAGTTTATTCCCAGTTTGCATAATTTCAGGGTTTTAAGACCATATCTGTAATATTCTTTGATTTGCATAAGAAAGGACATCTATTGTAATCAGCTGGATGAATGATAAGATCTGTGATTTGTTTATGCATGTTTGAATCTATTCTGAAAATTGTACAGTTGTTCAGAGCTTTATGAGTTTATATATTCCCTGTTTGAAGGGGATACTACAGTGGTATCAGAGCTTTGGTCTTTGGTATCATAGTTTTGTGTCTTTCATATATCTCTATTGGAGGGGATATTACAGTGGTATCAGAGCTTTGGTCTTTGGTATCATAGTTTTGTGTCTTTCATATATCTCTATTGGAGGGGATATTATAGTGGTATCAGAGCTTTATTTGCTATATATTAGAGTTGTGTAGAGACAAAAAGAGGCCCTAAGTAAGGGACATCACAGTGGTATCAGAGCTAAATTCCTACCATCCTGTTGGGCACATCAGAGCTAAATTCCTGCCAACCTGTTGGGCACATCAGAACTAATGTCTTGCCATCCTGTTGGGTAGTTCCAGGTTCAATTCGATTATCAGTATGGCTCTAAGAGGGGTCAAAGATTTGGAAGAAAGCATGCAAAATGCAAAGAAGAAATTAGATCATCCATTTCAGCAAGCAGATGACACTCTAAAAATTTTGGAGGAGTTAGACACTTATTTAGGCAAGGTTGAGCATTCAAATACTTATGAGATGCAAATAGCGTTATTTCCAGTGTTTGATTCGTTGGTGAAGCCCCGATTATTGAGACATCATGATGAGGTGGTAAGACTTGCAACTCTCTCTTGCATTAGTGAAATGATGAGGATCATAGCTGGCTTTGATTTTCATGATGATCAGATTATGAGAGAGGTACTTTATGCCATGGTAAAAAGCTTCAAAAAGTTGGATAACATTAGAGACCCTCATTTCTCAAGGAGGGCAAGATTACTTGAAACATTTGCAAGGTATGGATTTGAAAACATTATGATGTTAGTAGGTTGTATTGGTGAAATTCGCATGATGTTTAAAATATTTTGGAATATTTTAGATGAGTTTCATTCTAGCAATATATTGGCATCAATGCACTCTATTATGTTCACAATCTTGTTTGAGGAGGAGGATAAAATTTCTAAACTTTTGGCAGAAGATCTATGGTATGTCTGGACAAAAGGGAGAAATGTCTCACCTAGAGCTTGTATGTGGTTAAAGAGTTTAATTAATAGGCCCAAGGATCGTAGTGCTTTCCCTATGACATGCAGCCACTTGCATGATGAGTTTGACAATTATGCTGATCCAATACAGGGTGATATTAACACATCTTCAGGTAATGATTTATCTGCATTATCTTCACCAGTAGGGGTAGTTGAGGATGTTGTGGATGAGCTTTGTCTTCAGGTGAGTATAGCACAGGTGTTAGACAGTGAGGATGAGCCTGATGCTTGCATTCAGAGTGTGGAGGTATACTCAGAGGTTAGTACATTGAGTATTGTTGATGAGTATGTTTTTGTAGCTGATGATGAGGACCATGTGGTTGAGGCTCACACTCATAGTCAGGATTTGGGAGTCCCTGATTCTGAGGAGTTTTGAATACCAATGGAGTTGAATCTCCATATTGATTATTCTCATACAGATGATAGTGTGGTACCGTTGGTTGTGCCACCTTTACAGCGAGATCAGTTATGGGATGGATTGGCACCATCTTTTGTAGATGGAATTTGTAGTTGCCAAGTACACAGTCTACAATATCGACACATCCAGGGCAGTTGTGATTTCAGATATTGGTTGAGTTGTGTTCACCAATTTGATTATGGGTTCCTCTTTGTTCTACTTCTGTTGATGTTACAGGTACTTGCATTGATTCACAGCAGTGCAGAGCATAACTACATTTGGGATCCAGGTGGATCGAGTAGTTCATTGTTCTGAGATTGCTTGGGGACAAGCAATTTTTGGAGGGGTGGATTGTCATGTCCCCTTTTTCGTGGACATTGACAGGCTTGATGATTAGCTTATTATGCGACCTTCGTAGGCTAATATGATGGATAGAGGGTCATAATGGAGCTTGGCTTGACTTTGATTCGCAGAATTTCCACATTTGGTTTTCATTCAGGGTCTTTCAGACATGTTTGATTGATGCTCCTATTATTTAGGGATATTTGACATGCAGCGGAGCACCTTTATTTTGGTATGGTAATATGCGAAATCACTCGTTGATTCACCTGCTTTGATCGGTTTGAGGATCTGACGTATATTGAGGGAGATATTAATATTTGATTGATTTAATCAAATATTAATTATTTGGTCTCATTAATAATTAATTATTAATTATTAATTATTTACTCTAATTTTAAATTAGAAACCCTAATGCTAATTTAAGAAAACCCTAATTAGGGCAAGCATATCTTTTGAGGGTATAAAGGTTTCACATGGAGGCCATTATTGATTATGTATGAATTGATTATTGAAATTGGAGAAACTCTTCTGTGAAGACTGAGCCAAGGGTTCCAGGATTCCATTTGCAGTGGAGAACGTCAACTCTTCATTGTGTGTGATTCAGAGGTTATGAAAGATCAGCCGATCTATTGCCAAATTGAGAGATAGCTTCATCTAGAAGTTATCACAGAGGTACAAATTTGAGAGATAGCTTCATCCAGAAGTTATCACAAAATTTTAGGGTTGAGAGATAACTTCACACATAAGTTATTACAGATATTTTAGGTATTTATCTTTATTTAGTTTTTGATCCAATAAATTATACAGATAGAGGTATTCTGTATTAGAATAGTATATCTTCAGATCAGGTGGTTCAATAATCAGGGGTTAAGAATAGACTGGTTGGCGGCCATACTAAGTTCGTACAGGTCCGTACAGATTCTCGCGGATACCGACATCGGAAGACAGAGATCCCCAGTGATCGACTTCGGCCGTCTGAGGACCGACGTCGACAGATAAGGACCTACAGAGATCGACGTCGACAGTATATCGACCGACGCCGGCGACTGTGTGTGTCGACACAGCAGGCCGAGACTTCCAGAATTGCAAGTTTATTCCCAGTTTGCATAAGTTCAGGGTTTTAAGACCATATCTGTAATATTCTTTGATTTGCATAAGAAAGGACATCTATTGTAATCAGCTGGATGAATGATAAGATCTGTGATTTGTTTATGCATGTTTGAATCTATTCTAAAAATTGTACAATTGTTCAGAGCTTTATGAGTTTATATATTCCCTGTTTGAAGGGGATACTACAGTGGTATCAGAGCTTTGGTCTTTGGTATCATAGTTTTGTGTCTTTCATATATCTCTATTGGAGGGGATATTACAGTGGTATTAGAGCTTTGGTCTTTGGTATCATAGTTTTGTGTCTTTCATATATCTCTATTGGAGGGGATATTACATCATTACCTAAAAGTTGGGAAGGTTTGGTAATGGTAGTTTCTAATACTGTGTCTCCTTCAAAAGTCTTAAAAGTGTATGATGTTGTGAGTGTGATCTTGAATGAAGAGATACACAGGAAAAGCACAGGTGAGTCATCAGGGAATGCTTTGAGTGTTGAAGGTAGAGGAAGGAAAAGAGAAAAGATAGAGCATGGGAGATCAAGGTCTAAGATAGGTAGAAGATCTAAGTCCAGGTATGGCAGAATAACCTGCTGGAAGTGTGGAAAGCAAGGGCACTTAAAGAGAGATTGCAGATCAAGTGAAGATCAGCATGAAGGACATGAAGAAGAAGTAGATGTTGCAGATTACGCTGCACAGGATGCTCTAATATGTTCTTTGGATAAAGTAGGATCTTGGGTTTTAGATTCTGGTGCCTCTTTTCATGCATCCCCACATAGGGAATTTTTTCATGAGTATGTCCAGGGAGACTTTGGAGAAATTTGTGTAGGGGATGGTAAACCTTGTCAGATTGTTGGCAAAGGGAAAGTGAAGCTAAAACTGCAAATAGGTAACACATGGATGTTAAAGGAGGTCATGCATGTCCCAGTTCTGGAGCAGAATTTAATTTCTATTAGAAGTTTGGGTGATGAGGCTTGCACAGTAACTCTCATAGCAGACTGTTGGAAGGTTACCAAGGGTACACTTGTTGTAGCTAGAGGTAAGAAAGTAGGTACACTTTATCTATCTACTTGTATTACTCACTCTCTTTCTAGGTTATCTACTTCAGCTATAGATTCAAAGATGTGGCTTGATAGGCTTGGTCACATAGATAAGAAGGAGATGCTTGTTCTTGAGTCAAAGGATATGCTTTCAGATTTGGAAGGTATGGATCATGGTTTCTGTATACAGAAGAAGAAGGTGACGTTTCTTGAGGAATCCGATGTTAGTGACAAGAACATGAAAGCCTTGGTTTTCAAGGAGAAGGTGACAGATAGAGTTCAACACAAGATGCAAAAGAATTCTCAGTAGAGCAAGGGTGTTTTGGAGAAGGATTTGATCTAAAAAGAGCTCGCGAGAAAAAGTCAAGTCTCACTAGAAAAACACAGAGACCGACGTCGGCAAGAAAATTGGCTTCGGCGTCCAGACAGGGACTAACGTCAGCTATGTGCAGCCCGACATTGGTGACTCAGGGTAGATAACGACTGGCGTCGGCTAGGGGAAACCGATGTCGGTAAGGTGGCAGTCGCAGGGAACCGACATCGGTCGGCTGCAGACTGAGATGTGACTGACATCGGTCACTGAGACTAATTTTGGGTGGACAGCTAGCTGTCATGGAGTCTCAAACACCCATATGGAGGACTGAAGGCGTAAGTAAGTTCTTAAATTCATCATTTCCCTTCTTTACACTACTTGTTGCTCACTTATGGTATAGAACCAGGAAGTTGTTAAAGAAGTAGAATAGGTAGATCTAAGAAACAGTGGGAGCTTGGCATGGATGAGGATGTGATTCCTTGGATGAGAACCAAACAGTTGTTTTGGGTAGAGTGGCTAGCTGGAAGTAAGCACTGAGAGACAAATGGATGTTTAGGATGAAGAAGAGAAGAAATGGATACGTGAGATGGAAGATCAGGGTATATGGTCTTGTATTAGCTGCAGGGCAATGGAGGTTTGATCATTGTGTTTCTCTTTACCAGGTTGGATAATATTAGCTACATTATCCTATTACTGTATGATGTGCTTGTTGCAGGGTTACATATACAGGTATTGTTGAACTAAAGGTAAAGCTAGTTTAGGGGTGTGTCATGGAGAATCTGGGAGTAGCAAGATTCTTTGGCATGAGTGTGTTCCAGAGACATGGTAGGTCAAATGTTGACTTTGTTTCAGGATGATTGTGTGAGACCGGTTAGCACACCATTGGTTGGATAGTTCATAGAACAGGTTCTTGATTCACATAATGAGGTTGAGTGCATGGTATGTATTAAACCTGAGTTTTCCCAAGCAGTGGGAGTTGTCACAAGTTGGAGCCAATTTGGGAGAGAACCATTGGAGGGTAGTTCAGTGGATTCTTATAGGGACTAGCAGCAGGTGCACATGCTATGCAGGTTTAGGTATTTTCTACATGGTTTGTAGATGTGGATGTGGCAGGTGATTTGGATGATAGGTTTTGCACTACAGGTTTGTGGTGGTTAGTCTTCAAGAGTGATCTTGAGGAGGGATACAAAGCCAAGGAAACAAACTAGACAGAGTATAGGTACAGGTATAGGTTGCAGCTGTTTATCTCCAAGTGGGAGATTGTTGAGTTGTGGAGCTAAAAGCTTCAACTCTTTGCAAATAGGAGGAACAAAAGGTTGCTAAGATCTAGGGGCACCGGTGTCGATAGTAGGACTGACATCGGTCATGACCAGTGTAAAAGGCCACTGGTGACAGCAAGGAGTCAGCTGATGTCGGTAGAACCAGGCAAGCAGGGACCGGTGTCGGTCACCTGTGTGTTCCAGAACTATTCGTTGCACGGACAGTTAGTTAAGTGAACGAAGAGTTTGCATGTAAAGACCAGTTAGATTCTTAAGCTGTGAGGATAATTGTCTAAATTAAGAGTCTAAGTTATTGTTTAAGTTAGGGATCTATTTATAGACCTATTGACATGTATTGTAATTGACATGAGATAAAAAGGAAGGTAAGGAAGTTCCTTCTAAGTGTAAGATCATTGAGTTGCAAGTTGTTGCAAGATCATAAGAGATCTACATGTGTGAGTATGGTCTATTGAATTGCAGGTTGCAGGTTCATGGGAGATCAACTTGAAGTGCTTCAGAGTGCTTGGTGAATTGGCAGGGTTATTACTGACTAGTTGGAGAGGTGAACACCAATTCTATGTGTGAGTTGGTTGTTGGGACCATTTTTTATGTAGGAGAGTGTTGTGAAGAAGAATTACTGTACACTTGAGGTGTGGGAAACCTCTGTAAGGTGGAAGAGTGTGGCGGCTCTTTATTGTATTCTTTTTTATAAAGTGTTAATACAAGATAGTGTATTGTCTCTCATATTCTGTGCTATTGGTGAATTCTAGTTACTTATATTTCTGGTTATTTTCGCATTTATAATTGCTTATATTTGGTAATCATACTGTGCTCTTTCTAAGGAGCAAGATCCTAACAAAGTGGGATCAGAACAGGTGTTGTTCTTGTGATCCCCCAACAGTGTAGGTATGATGAAATTTCAAGTGAAGGATGATTATGTGTTAAATCAAAGCACATCAATTGTATCCAACACAAGAGATAAAATGAGATGTTTTAGAGATGTTTCAAAATCACATGTGACTCTAAGTAATGCCTCTTTAAGGCGATAAAGTGTGAATCCTAGTGAAATACCTACTACCAATCATGTTCATCAACAAAGTCAAAATGTGAGTAGGGTTATGTAGAGTAAATGTTTACTCTATGTCACATTCAAATTTTTAGTCATGCATTGCAGTTTTGGTTCCCACATACCTTAGTCGTAGTGGCAGATTTTTGGATTAGAGCGCGGGTTTCTTTTCTGTCTAAGTATCGAAGTGCAGTGGAAGCTGCCAAGTGGTGTAATTTGAGCATGTGTTCTCTTTCCCCTTTTTGTTTCCTTCACTTCATTTTTGCCTAAGTGTTGAATTTGAGCGAAAGCTACCAAGTGTCACTTTTTGAAACACAGAGCTGGCCAACTGGCATCATCTGAGACACTTTTCATAACTTTCAAGAGAGCCACAGAATGTCCCATGTATCTAATAGTAGATAAGCAGAACACACCACATGTTGGCATCTGTGTCTCATATCGGCACCCACATTTCATCTATTTTTTAGTGAAAGGGTTTCAATAAGCTAAGTAGTAGGATCATGCAAAAAGCACGAAGTGGCAGTTGTAAAAGGCCCTGGACTAATTTTTCAAAGGAAAGTGGAAGTCACCACCTATCGGCATCCAAGAGATAGTTAGTTCAACACCTGGGTTCAATCCCTTGGTTCAACATTTTTGGTTTAATACCTTGATTAATATGTAAATGGTGTGTAATGTTGAATCGTTGAAGCATTGAACCATTTTGGTTCATTGAGCAGTTCAAGGGAGTGTCCCAAAAACCAAAGGGGTCAATTACCTATTTAGAGGGCAAGGAAGCATCATTTCATTTTTGTCTAAGTGCCGAAGAGCAGTAGAAGCCACCAAGCGTCACTTTCTAAGCCCCTTTCCACTCCATTCTTAAAAGAAACGGAAGACGCCACATACCCCTTGTAAGAGAAGTGAAAGATGCCACGTATCTTCCCAAGAATAGTAGAGGCCACCACGTGTCAACTTCTGAGAGATCATCTTAAAGCTTCATTACTGAATAAAAGTTGTGGTGGGTCCTGGGTGTTATTTCAAAGGTCTGTGGAAGTGCCAAGTGACAACATGCAGAGACTGCCACGTACATCCATCCCATTTTTTAAAAGTTTCTTGAGCAAGGAACATGGTGAGTTTTATTTTGTTAAAACTGCTAAGTATTGAAGAAGCAGATTGTGACAGGTGTTGAAGGTGGAGCATTCCTAAGCAGGATATAGAGAAAGTAGAAAATGCCGCATGTTTTTGATAAATCAGGTGGAAAGTGCCAAGTGTCATTCTCTAGTGCTTTCTAAGTAGTAAGGATAATTTTAGGAAATCGACTAAGTGTCCTCTCCTATTTCAATAGAATAGAGTGTTTCGTGTATTTTTTACAGCAAAGCAAGATGGAGGGAAACTCGGTGGGAGTTATTTCTGGTAGATGGAATAGTTCACCAGGTAGATTTTTAGAGCCTACAAACATTAAAAGGGCCATCTATTTTTCCCCTATAAGCGGAGGTAGAATGGATAGTTGCACAGCTAAGCAAGTGATAGAATGGGGAAATTTAGGCAAGAGAGGAGGTACTAGACATGAATTGGCATGGTGCAGTAAGGGTAGCCACCCCGCCCCAGCAAGGCCATTCCTGATAAGACTAGGATACATCTAAGGCATTGAATGCACTGAATGTTACACTATTTTATTGGTAAAATCTGAGGCTATAAGAAAAGGAGGATGGATTGTAAAAGAAAGGGGGAGGATTATAAAGTTTACATTTTCTAGAGCTCGTGACTAAGTAATATAATTTGCTTTTGTCTCATTTTCTTGAGTTGTAAAGTTGATGTAACTGTGCATGTTTCTGTGCCTTTTATGTGGCTGAAGAATTAAGAATATTGAACTCTATGCCTTTGTTGATATTATTTGTGTCATTTGCAAAAGTAGTCTATACTGTAAACTTTATAGAGTTGTGATTAGGAATGTCATTTGCTTTTGTCTCATTTTCTTGAGTCGAAAGGTTTACATAACTGTACATGTTTCTACACCTCTTATGTAATTGGAAAATTCTTATAAGAAGATTGAACCCTATGCCTTTGTTGACAATTTCTATATCTCAGCAAAAGAAGTCTCTATTATGAGCCTTTGTTTCTATTATTTCAATATTTTACATTTATCATGCACTTGTTTGCTCTTAAATGTAAATGAATCCTACATATAGTCTCACTGTGCTTAGGATTAGGATCAAAATTACACTCAGGCACATCACCATAGTTAGGTTTCATTTCCTACATTTGTGTTTCTATTTAAATTCCTATCCTTTTTCCCCCCGCACTTGATATAAAAGAAGAGATCAGCTTCTCTAAAATCTAGAGGTTGTTTCAAGCCGTAATATCCCACAGATTGAAACTTCCCATTATTGTTGATTAGAATCTAGCACAATTTTAAGCATCAACAATTTTTGGCACGCTCGGTGGGATGAATCTTTCAAGGAATTGAAGAATTTTGGTGTGTTCTTCAGCCAACCAACCTTTGAAAGTTTTTATTTTATCAACACCAGCGGTGACTCTGAGTTGAATCAGCCAGTTAAGCAGTCCTGGTATCATCAAGGAATCACCATTTGGTATGTATAATTATGTTACTCAGAGCTACGAGTCTTATTCTCCTTCATATATTTTTAATCAAGATCAAGTTTCTCCTAGAATCACGTCAAGCAACAAGGATGCATATGGTCATGAGTTTTGCCCTTCACAGGTCTAATATTACCAGCCTCAACCCTGTCATGAGCTATACCAGTCTTATGCCCAGTATTTCTAATATGTCACATCCCATGCTCAACCTAATCTTATTTCCACCTTCAAAAAAGCATTATTAGGATATAAAAGATATGTATTAGAGCTTGACGATAGAAGGGGATGCGTCCAAGAAATTCCTAATCATGTCATCCATCAAATGAGAAATGCAATGGCTCTGATTAAAAGTGAATGGGATCCCATTAAAAGAGCAAATTGGCAAAGGATTACATATGGGATGTTGGATGTGTGTGGATTTATTGAATTTCTAGAAGATAAGCTAAGTATTCATGAGAGATAGCCTTAATAAGTCTATTAAACTGCATATCCATTGCCACAAGTTCCATATCAGACATACGTAGCTCCTGTTCATGAGCCAATTCGAACCTATCAAGGTCATTTCCCCAATAATGTTGAGTCTATGTTAGTAGCAAGGGAAGTGGAATCTACACCCTCACTCCCCCCTCAAGTCCCTCCCATCCTTCCTCACGAAGCTTCTTATTTTTCATCACAGCCCTCATGCACTCCCCACTTCTATGATGATTCCTATGAGCTCTAGGAAAGACTCTTTCAAGAAAATCTAGCTAAGCAAGTTGAGGAATTAGAGGCAAAGATGATATTTCTTAGAGAAAGAGAGATAGAGCTTTCAGACCTTAAAAAAGAGCCTATGCCAAAAAATACCTCTTTTACCAATCCTCAGATCTCTCAACATGATGTCCAAAATCTGAGTTGGAAGAAGGAAAATCATGAACCAGCTAGGGATCTTGAAGAAGATGAAATTGATACCTCTTCCCAAGGGAAAAGTTCTGGTCACAAGGTCATGAGTTGGAATCAAATAATGGAATCATGGAGTAGAAAGGAGGAGGAATATGCTCAGTTCATGGCTAGTTAAGAAGATTTCATGAGTGTAGATGAGGAAGAAATCACCATAAATACACCCTTTGATGAACAAGAGGACAAGTCACAAGCTTTTGCCTTAACCTCTAATGAGGAAGAGATCATTTTTGACTTTTTTCTCACTTTTCAAGAAGATATGGAGGAGAATGGACACTTCCTTGATCAAGTTATTGGGACAAGTTACACCATCCTTCAAGAAGGCCATGAACTGGCCAGATGTGGAGAAGACAACATCGAGACTCAAATAAGTATGTAGAAGGGATGCAAGCTTTTAGATTCATCCTTTTAAGAGGTTAAAGTCATGAAAGAGGAGGATAATGCAATAGAGCTAGATTTTGAAGTAGAAAAAGTTGAGTCAATAAATGATATAGGTCAAAAGGCTTCTATTGATGAGCAAACTGTCATTGATTTCCTAGTAAAGCTAACCAACATCAAGAGCCGATATTTGACAGGCTTACAAGAACAAGAAGAGCTTATGGATGTCGAAAGCATGTTTGACTCAGACTCACTCAAATTCAGGAAAATTTTTGTGGCCTACACAAAGGACATTTCACCAAAGATATACCTATTTCAATCACTTGTATGGCAACATGAGCTGGCTTGTCATGAAGGAGACGCTAGAAATTTTGTTTTTGATCCCAGAGGGAAATAAAGATGCTTAATTAATGTAGTTAGGTAGTTTCCCATTCCTGCATTGTTTTTGTTTTCCATTGTTGTTTTCCCACTTTCCTTTTAAATAAGTGTTTTAAACATAGAGTTGGTGGCTTAGAAAGTTTTTTTTAGTTCTTCAAATTTTACCACATTAAATGCTTCCCAAATCTTTCAAAATCTCTAAGGTACCTGGCACCGCAACTTGCATAGTGTGTCCACCTCACTATTCCCCAGAGATTGAGTAAGATCTACTAATTTTCATCTAAATTTAATGCCATTTGAGGCTTGATAGGTCCATAAATATATCTTAGTAAGATTTAAAGTTTACAAATTCTCAAGCATTCTTACACCTATGAAAATATCCTGCTCCTCGATTTGTCAGCACCTAGTAAAATTTGCTTTAACAAGAGTGTTTCTATCTTGCACAAGGTTCATACCAGATATTACATAAAAGATATAGAGATGGTAGAAGCATCATCTTCACAAGAAGGAGCTAGGACGTCTAGATCTCTTGATAGGTTGCTTGTTATTAAATCATATGCTTCAGCTCTTGCACAACTATCGAGGACCTATCTGAGAACCAGAATCCCAAGAGTTGGTCAAGCCAGTGACCCATCAAAATTAAAGGATTACACAGATGGAATCATGGATCTAATCTTGTAAAAAACTAGTAGTAAGAGTCTTAGAGAAGGGGCACACCAAAGGTGTCTCCAGAGAGCCCAAGTAGGAAAATATGAGACATTCAACATTAGGATGTGGACCTCACAACTGGCTTAGTTTATTATCTTAGCTATGCATCCATGCCCTAATTTGATTGAATTATGCGTAGACTTGCTCCATGCACCATTTTCACCATTCATCAGGGTCCCTTCATGATGCAGATCACCCCATAAACTATCAAGGACATGCTAGCCCTACATTATGACAATACCACTACATTCCAAACTATTGATAAGATGCAAAGAATGTGGGCCAATGTCAACACTCAGACAAGGTTTTTGAGGTTTGAGTTACAAATGGCTGATGGTGATACTATGGTACCCAAGCTCCCTACACCAAGAGCTTAATTCAAGCCAGCTGGCCAATATGCGCTGTCAATGATGGCTCTCATCTTTGGCATGAAGGATGACATAGCAATGTACGCAAAATAAATGGCCATCCTTTTTAGGCTAAAGATAGTCGACAAGATGCATAAGTATTGACTTGACTTCTTGGAGCACATTGCCTTTTCAATAGTGGAATAGTTGACCTAGTTCAAATCAAAATGGGTGTTTAGGTATTCCTATTATTTTTTACATCTCATACTATATCAGAACCCCAACATTTTCACCCAACATATGAATCTGAACTTGTATGACCCAAGTTTTGACCCCCAAAGGACCATTTCTGTGTCCACATGGACACACATTTTATCAAGAACTAGCGACCTGTATGATTTTTGGGAACTATTCGTTACCCCCATTTTGTGTTGCCTTAGCCCTGAACCTATCATGAATAGGTTATTTCCAAGTGTTTCAAACCTCCTAGTCAGTTGTCTAATCCTGTGTGACTTCTATTTTGGATCCCACCACATGATCATAAGGGTTCATGGTTTTTATGGGGAACCAGTGTTGCTACCAAAGACTTTAACTCTTAGGCTAACATTCTTGGAGGTCACTAGGTAGGTGTCAGTATTTGATAGCGAGTATGGATCTGGGAAGAGGAAGAGAAAAATGTACAATCTCTCATGGATGGTAGGCAACATGAGTTTGGAAACCAGAGATGTTGAGACTGTACTGCTGAGAAATCTGGCCTTCCTAGGTTTCCTACTAGTTGAAGATAAATGGGTTTATGACCCAAATGGTTTCATAGCTTCTTGGGTAAGTACCAATAAGATTGGGGCCAGGATTGCACATGAGGGCCACCCTTTTTGGGAGACTAGGAAAAACCCTACAAAAGATGCTCCTAGTCTTTATGTTGAATTAACAAATTTGCCCCTACCATAGAATAGGCCATGGGAAACCTTCTATGATAAGCAAAGGGATTATGATCCCAAAGTCAGGATGACTTTTGGTTTGAGAAGGACATTGAAGAACAAAGATTGGGATGTGGAGAAGACTAAAGCCTATTAGAAATATAGGCAGGAAATTTCTCAAACCACCCATACTTTTAAAAGCATGGATTCAGATGAAAGATGGGAGGAACTCTGGGATGAGTGCCATCCCTCCCTTGCATCTAGCCTAGAAACAAGCCAATTGCTGACACCCAGTACAGGGCAAGAAGTTAGAGTGGGACCAAGCCAACAACCATAGGCCTCAGAGCAAGCTGCAATTACAATCTCTACATCAACCTAGCCCCAACCTCTTAGCATCATGGAACAACAAAGGAGTATGGTCTTTTCACCACCAAAAGCTTCCCCATCATTGAAAGTTATTGAAATCTCCAGTTCTCCACAAGCACTAGTGGTAATAGCAGATGTGGAAGGGAAGCAAATGCAACCAGAGTTAGAGACACCCAGGAAGAGAAAGAGGGTGTAGTTCCAAATAGATTTAGAGGAGGAAGAGGAACTTTCACAGTGCCAATTATAGAGCACTACAATTTCCCATCAAGTATTATTCCTCCTCCTCCCTCTCAATTTGTTCCCTCCCTGGTCGGCGTGATGCCTCCACCTAGCCAAATGACACCTCCTATCACCTATGCCATCCCCATTTCATACTTCACCCCATCCTTGATGCCTCAAGCCCTAACACTACCTCACTTTTCCCCCTCTATTCCCCAAAAGATGCCCCTTCAGCTCACCCATAGCTAACCACTGGCTATTCAATATGGCCTACCACAAGGATATCCTTTTGCAGGAGGACACATTGCATCCCCTTCCACCTTCCAGATGTAGGCCGATGCTGCTAGGAAGGCAAGAGAAGCCTGGATGGAGAAAAATAAAATTAAAGAGAATAAATCATTGGCTATTCCATACCTATGGTCACAATTTGACCGTATTTAATAGCAACTAATGGTGACCCATTTGTCACCCAACGTCATCAAGCTGAGTGAGTAGATGTAGCTGGAGGATTATACAATGAATGTAGTGGCCATTAATATGTCCCTATTTAGGCCCCAGGACAGAGTTGAGCTATTGACAAAGTCCACTTCTACAGTCACAAAAGATTATTTGAAAACATCAAGAAGACTACAAAAGATGGAGGCCGATTTGGCCAAAGAAAAGGCAAACTATAGCAGTTTGGCCAAAGAAATAAATAAGAAAGATAATGAAATAACAAGTCTAGATAAATAGTTGCAAGATACTATTTCCCTTTAGATTCACTGAGTAGTCTGGGCCCATAATGATTCATTAAAAGCTAAGCTAACACATGTAAAGGATGCAGGGATGACCCTTAAGTGAGCAAAAGTAGCATTGCAGGGAAGAGTCGAAGGACATCAGCTGCAGGTTACTCAATTACAGTAGAAGCTGTTGGATGAATAAAACAAGGCTACAACTTTTCAAGCCCAGTTCCAAGCAGAGTAGCAAAAAGTGGCACAACTGATGCTAGAGATGGCTAATAGGCCAAAAGGTGTTAGACTGATAAAACTAGTAAAGGAGATCTATGAATCAATATGGAAAAGAATCTCCTCAGAGATTATTTAGCTTAGGCCATCTCTCACCTTCTTGCTCAATGCACAATAATTGTGCGAGAAGGTGGAAGATTCAGTGAAGAACACTCTGGCTATATTTTTTGATAGAGTCACAGACTCCCAGACCTTGTTGTAGAAGCTCTAAGATATAACAGATGTAATATTGGTAGCCATGGGAATCACTAATAGAATGGTCACTACAAAATGAGTCAATGAGGTGCTCAATTGCAATGCCATGGCCAACAGTTGTAAGGAGCTTTTTGAAGTCATGAAGGAAGACATCAGTGAGATGAGGCAACATATTGAAGATCTAGTGCAACTCGGTCTTCTTTCTCAATTTTTGGATGCCAACATGGTGCTAATGGTTGATCAAATTAAACCATTGTTGTTGGCCAAACAAAAAGATCAAATAGTTTTCCAAGACCTGTGGGATGATTCCTCAGTATCAGAAGTCAAAGCTATTCTAATTCCTATTTCCCAACTAGAATTCAAACTGAAAGCTATAGTCTAGATTTTGCTAATTTTTTCACACAAGGATATCATCAACCTTGATTTAGCTTTCATTAAATTACAAAACAAGCAAGGGTTATCTGACCATGAATGGGCCATCTACCAGACAACACTTTTAAAGCTATAAAATTTTTAAATTTTGACAGAGCAGGAGTTGTGTTTATTTTTGATTAGGCTCAAAAGTCCTGGGGGTCACTAGTAACTATAGAGTAAATTTTTACTCTACGTTGTAATCAAATTTTTAGTCACACATTTCAGTTCTGGTTCTTGCATACCTTGGTCATAGCGGTAGAGTTTTGGAGCAAAGCATGGGTTTCTTTTCTATCTAAGTATTGAAGTGTAGTGGAAGCTACCAAGTGACATAGTCCAAGCATGAGTTCTCTTTCCCCTTTTTGTTTCCTTCGCTTCATTTTTACCTAAGTGTTGAATTCAAGTGGAAGTCACCAAGTGTCACTTTCTGAAACACAGAGTTGGATAAATGGGATCCTCTAAGACACTTTTCATAACTTTTAGGAGGGATACAGAATGTACCATGTGTCCAATAGTAGCTAATCAGAATGCACCACGTGTTGGCATCTACGTCTAATATCAACACCCACATTTCATCTATTTTTTGATGAAAGGGTTTTAATAAGCTAAGCAGCAGGATCATGTAGAAAGCACCAGGTGGCAGTTGCAGAAGGCCCTAGACTACTTTTTTAGAGGAAAGAGAAAGTCACCATGTGTTGGCATCTAAGAGATAGTCGATTCAAAGCTTGGGTTTAATGCCTTGGTTCAACATTTTTGGTTTAATACCTCTGTTAACATGTAAATGGCATGCAGTGTTGAACCGTTGAACCATTGAACCATTTTGGTTCATCAAGTAGTTCAAGGGAGTGTCCCAAAAACCGAAGGGGTCAAGTACCTATTCAGAGGGTAGGGAAGCATCGTTTCATTTTTGTCTAAGTGATGAAGAGCAGCGAAGGCCGCCAAGCATCACTTTTTGAGCCCCTTTCCACTCTATTCTTGAAAGAATCAAAAGATGCCACATACCCCTAGTAAGAGAAGAGAAAGATGCCACGTATCTTCCCAAGAATAACAGAGGTCACCACATGTCAACTTCTGAGAGATCATGTTTGAGCTTCATTTTTGAATAAAAATTGTGGTGGGTCCTAGGTGTTATTTCAAAGGTCTGTGGAAGTGCTAAGTGACAACATGCAGAGAATGCCACGTACATCCATCCCCTTTTTTAAAAGTTGCTCAGGCAAGGGATGTGGTGAGTTTTATTTCATTAAAACTACTAAGTATCAAAGAATCAGATTGTGATAGGTGTCAAAGGTGGAGCATTCCTAAGTAGGATATAGAGAAAGTGGAAAATATCGTGTGTCTTCAATAAATTAGGTAGAAAGTGTCAAGTGTCGTTCTCCAGTGCTTTCTAAGCAATAAGGAGAATTTCAAGAAATAAACTAAGTGTACTCTCCCATTTCAATAGAATAGAGTGTTCCATGTATCTGTTATAACAAATAAAGATGGAGGGAAACTCAATGGGAGTTATTTTTGGTAGATGGAACAGTTCACCGAGTAGATTTTTGGAGCCTACAAACATTAAAAGTGCCATCTAGTTGTCCCCTATAAGCGGAGGCATAATGGATAGTTGCATGGCTAAATAAGTGATAAAATGAGGAAATTTAGGCATGGGAGGAGGTACTAGACATGAATTGACACACTGTAGTAAGGGCAGCCACCCCGTCCCAACATGGCCATTCCTGATAAGACCAAGATACATCTAAGGCATTGAATGCACCAAATGCTGCACTATTTTATTGGTAAAATCTGAGGCTATAAGAAAAGGAGGATGGATTGTAAAAGAAAGGGGGAGGATTATAAAATTTAGATTTTCTAGAGCTTGTGACTAAGTAATATCATTTGCTTTTGTCTTATTTTCTTGAGTTGTAAAGTTGATGTAACTGTGCCTTTTATGTGGCTAAATAATTAAGAGGATTGAACTCTATACCTTTGTTGATATTATCTGTGTCATTTGCAAAAGTAGTCTATATTGTAAACTTTCTAGAGTTGTGATTAGGAATGTCATTTGCTTTTGTCTCATTTTCTTGAGTCAGAAGGTTTACATAACTGTACGTGTTTTTGTGCCTCTTATGTGATTGGAAGATTATTATAAGAAGATTGAACCCTATGCCTTTGTTGACAATTTTTGTGTCTCAGCAAAAGAATTATTTATTGTGAGCCTCTATTTCTATTATTTCAATCTTTTACATTGATCATGCACTTGTTTGCTCTTAAATTTAAATGAATCCTGCATATAGTCTCACTGTGCTTAGGATTAGGATCAAAATTACACTCAGGCACATTACCATAGTTAGGTTTCATTTCTTGCATTTGCATTTCTATTTAAATTCCTATCCTTTTTCCCCCCACACTTGATAAAAAAGAAGAGACCAGCTTCTCTAAAATCTGGAGGTTGTTTCAAGCCGCAATATCCCATAGCTTGAAACTTCCCATTGTTGTTGATTAGAATCCAATGCAATTTTAAGCATCAATAGGTTATCAAGCCTACAATGTATAAAGTTTAAGATCTTTAACTACCTTAAACAATACAATAAAATGTGAATACATCCCCTTTAAACATTTTTGACTCTTTGAAGAATACCAATATAAGCATATCTCTTTAGGAAGTCTTGCATATGCCTGGTCAAAAGGATATCTTACAAGAACAACTTGTGATCATTCATGTAGTACCTAAAAATTCAAAAAATAATAGTGTATACCTTACCAATACTATAAATTATGTCTTATATCCCTCCACCAAATATTAAAATCATCCACCCTTCTACCTCACATTCATTATGGGAAACAGGTTGGTTCACAATTGTATTGTAGATAGTGGAGCTAGTACCACTATCATGCCTAATTTGGTGGCTGATAAGTTGGAATTGAAGTATGAACCACATAATAACAATGATTTTAAACTTGAGGTGAATACAACAAAGATAGTGTGATTGCTCATAGGTTTGAAAGTCTTTCTACATGATTTCCCAAGTTTCCCCATTATACAAGATAATATGGTGGTAGACCTTCCAACTCATTTTGCTATCTACTTGTCAAGGGACTTCATGGCTAAGATAGGAGGGTACATTTCTATTGATTGGTTGTTTATATATTAAAAAAATAAAAATAGAACCAAGGTGACTATAAGGACACAACCTTTATCAAGGTTTCATATTGAGCCATACATAGAGACAATTTCAAATCAGAATTGTCTAATTAGTAAAGAAGAAGAAGGTGTCATGGAGGGTGAAGCATCTTCCCTCCTAGAAGGTATTTTTTATCTATTCCTTGATAATCACAACACTAAAATGTATGGACTTTATCCATATACATTCATAGAATAGACTGATTTGGGAGTTTATTGTATGCACAAAAAAGATGCTTCCATTTCTTCACTCACTAATGAAGATCATGAACTTGAAGAGATATGGGAAATGTTTTTTGATGGTTCTTAATTATTTTCACTCCTTGATGGATATATAGGCTACAATTAGATATTGGTGAATGAGGAAGATCAGTTTAAGATCACCTTCACTATAAAATAGTGGACCTTTGCCTATGGGAAGATGCCATTTGGTTTGTCCAATGCTGAAGCTACATTTCAAAGGGCAATGGGCATGGATTTTAAAGGTTTGATCAATGACTTTTTGCTTGTATACCTTGATGATATAACTATTTTTTTGAAAGATGTTGATGATCATATGGAACATCTAAGGCAAGTGTTTAAGAAGTGTAGGGAGTATGGAATATCCCTTAATCCTAAAAAGTGCATCTTTGTTGTCCATGAAGGTAAGTTATTGGGTCATATTGTTTTAAAACAAGGCTTTTTTATTGACCCCAAAAGGATTGAGGATATTCTAGGCTTGTCTTTGCCTCAAAACAAGAAAGGACTTCAAATCTTCATGGGGAAAATAAACTTTGCAGTAAGGTTTATTCTAAGCTTTGTAACTTTGGTAAAGCCTATCATAATCATGATCAAGAAGAACTAAGATTTTACTTGGACAAAGGAATGTAAGAGTAGCTTTGAGGCAATAAAAAAAATTAAAAACTATCCTACTCTCTTGAACCAAAAATTTTCTAAGGATTTCATAATCTATACTTTTTTCTAACCTTGATATAATCTCAATTATTCTTATGCAAAAGAATGATGAAGAGGCATAGCGACCAATCACATTCTTCAATCAAGGATTGAAAGATTATGAGGTCAAGTATACATTTGTTGAGAAACAAGGTCTAGATTTGATAAGAGGATTGAAAATATTCAAACACATGGTTTTAAATAACAAGATACATGTCATGGTTTCTCATCATAGCACCAAAGAGTTCCTCCTAAGTAAAGACCCCAATGAGAAGAAAGCTAGGTATATCACAAAGGTAATGGAGTATGATGTGATATTAAGGTGAAAAACTTGGTAAGAGGAAAAGGGTTATGTGAGAATTTAGATTTAGATTTTCAAGATCCAAAAGAGGAAGTCTTGATCAACCAAGTTCACCCCTAACCAACTGATCACATATAAGTTCAAAGTTAGACATAGGACATCATTAGTTTTTTTCAAAATAGTGGATACCCCAATGGCTTGAACAAGTCTCAAAGGAGGTTTTTTAGATTGTATAACATTCCTTAATATCTTTTATATGGTTTTATCTTTAAGAAAGATGTGAATAGTGTGCTATTGAGGTGTGTTAACAATGATCAATTTGGTATGCTACTTGAAAAGTTTCATAATGGTGCAGATGGAGGTCATTTCTATCCTAAGATGATGGCTACAAAGATAATGATGGTTGGTTACTATTGGCCTAGTCTTTTTAAGGACTGTTACCATTGTGCTAAGATGTGTCATTAATGTGCCTTCTTTATAGGTAAATGGAAGATTTCAACCCTTCCATTTAATCCTATCCTAGTAAACTAGCCTTTTATACAATGGGGACTTGATTTTATTGGTGTGATCAACCCTCCATTAAATGTTGGACACAAATAGATATTATCTACTAATAAATACTTCAAAAGATGGGTAAAGGTTGTTTCATTGAAGGAGGTAAATGAAAATTCAATCTTGAAGTTTTATGAGAACATTATGACAAGGTTTGGAGTTTCCCATGTTACCATTTTTGATAATGCACTTGATTTCATAAGTTCTAAAAATTTTATATGGAAAATAGGAATGGAGTGTACTTGAGTAACTCATTCAACTATTACCCTCAAGGTAATATATTGGTTAAGTATACTAACAAGAATCTCATCAAGATAATCAAAAGGACATTCAAGAAAAATCAAAGAACATGGCACACCAAGTTGAAGATGACATTATGAGCCAATATGATTACTCCTAAGAGATCAATTGGTAACTCTCCCTTTGTGCTTGTTTATGGGAGAGAGTCTAGGTTGTCCATATCTCAAAAACTCCCTACTCTAGAACTTGCACATCAGTTGAAACTACTTAAAAATACTCCAATGGAAGTCATATTGATAGAACTAATGCAACTGCAAGAAGCAAGAGATAATGCACACAAGGCCATGGAACACCACCAAGTACTCATGAAGAAGTCATTTGACAAAATAGTAAGTACAAGAGTGTTTAAGGAAGGTGAATTGGTTTTGAAATGGGATGAGGATAGACAAAAACTAGGTAGACATACAAAGTTTGATGCTTTATGGAGTGGTCTTTGCATCATTAACAAGTGAAAGTAAAGTAACTCCTTTCAACTAACCAAGATGAATGGAGAAGAATTACCTATCCATGTGAATGGGATAATCTAAAGTTTTTATACTAGTCCTTGTAAGTCATGTTTTGTACATAATATCTTAGGTGTGTGTGTTTAGTCTAGTTTTATTTTAGTTTGGTTGTGTTCCCTAAATGTTCTAGTTGAATGCATGTGTGTTTCCTTTGGTTTTCTATTATGTTCCCTAAGTGAATTGTATCACATGTGTATTTCCTTCCTTTATTCTAGTGTGTGTCTTTGTATTTATGCATGTGAATCAAGTAGCTTGTGTTTTTTGAGCCAAAGGTCTATTCAAGTCATTTTGGGTGCCTATATGCATGATTCCATGCCTGATGGAAGGATTTAGGAAACTAGTCTTAGGCATAGCATGCATGCCACCACTAGGAATCACCAAGAATTTTAGCCATTTTTTATTCCTAAGTTTTTCATTTTTCTTTCATTTTGGCTAAGTGCAGCAAAGTGTCAAGTATTATTTCCTTCAGAAGATTTTGTTCAATTCTTTTTCACAAGTATTATTTATTTTGACAAAGTTTTTGTTTAAGATAAAGGAATTGTTTTAGACATTTTGTCTAAAACAATCTTTCAAAAGGAATTTATCTACAGGCAAATGCACTTTTATAAAGCCTAAAGGAATTGGTCCTTTGCAAGATTTCTAAAGAAATTAGTCCTTTGTAATATTTCTAAAAGATCATTTCTCATGCAGGTTCCCTACACACTTTCTCTAAGGGTCTTTTCTTGAGAAAGTGTCCTTTTCATGTTTTTTTGAAGGTATAGTTCAATTTTTTTGAAAGGCATCTTCTAGATTTTTGAAGGGGCATCTTCAACAAAAGGCCAAAGGGTACATCTTAGCTTTTAAAAGGGGAAATTTTCAAATTCCTAAAGGGGATGTTTATCAGAGGAATGGTCTACTTTCAAGTTTCTGGAGGGTCTTTTTCTTTGACCAAGTGCTTCAAAAAAGTATCAATTGAATTGTTATAAAGGCCAAATTCTTGTAGATAAAGTCGCTGAGACAATCCCCCAAAGGGTATATTTCAAAAATTATTGAAGGGTACCTCTCTATAACAAAGTGGGATAAAATAAAAACTCAAAGGGTACTTTTTGGGAGAATGGCCAAAATAATTATCTATGAGAAAATTATCCAAGAAAAATCTCAAAGAAATAGGTTTAAGAAAAATTCCCTAAAAGAATGGTTTTATTAGAGTGAAAGTTACATAAACATCAGCTTCAGAGTAATGGGCTAGTTGTTGGTGTTTAAATAGTGGGTCCCAAGCATATTACTCAAGATAAATTAGATCAGAGGGCTCACATCACTTTAAACATTTTGAACAAGATCCAAGTCA
The DNA here is from genome assembly GCA_037957365.1 of Torreya grandis. Taxonomy (NCBI): domain Eukaryota; kingdom Viridiplantae; phylum Streptophyta; class Pinopsida; order Cupressales; family Taxaceae; genus Torreya; species Torreya grandis. The sequence goes on along the minus strand of JARHVA010004926.1, from coordinate 902,049 downwards.
TTTTTTATAGAAAATCAAAAGAAGAAAGGCTGAGGGGATCTATAGGGATTAAAATTTTGACTAAGGTTGAGCTGGGATGAGATTTCAAGGTATGTTTAAAGATATACACATGGATCTAAAATCTTGATAAATGCCATGAAGGAATACATGTAGGCTTTAGGGAGTTTCATCTCTAAGGCCAAAAAAATGAAAATTACTCTCCCCTATGTTGTTACACACCTCAATGAGCCAATGAGGAGCTATTATAATCAAAACAAATCTACAATAAGTGGACTCATTTGAAATAACCTCATTGATGCCATTAATCATCTCAGAATATCATATTTTATTGGTGTAAGTATTATGGAAACATCTTTGAGAGATTAATCTAGCTATGTAACCACTTGAGGTGACATGGATCAATTAAATGGCTTGAATGAGCATCAATTATAGAGATAGTTTTATCCACGATTGGAGGATTCTAATAGATTGATTCCTCTTTTTAGTGTCAAAAAGCCTCCCCTCTCACTTTTTCCTACTATGAATACAAACCTTAGGATAGTGAAAATAATTTCCACACAATGTATGGTGAAGCCCTACTGGATTTAAGTAATATCTTTCCCTTAATAATTAGTACAAGTCTTTTTCTTTCAAGTTCTAAACAATTGTCTAAGCATGTAAGTGATGTATAGTGACAAAAAGTGATGATTTTCCATCCTTCCATTCTTTATTATTCATGTCTAAGCAAAATTTATTAGCCTAACATGTCATATAGAGTGCATTCAAGTGTGTTAAATTGATGTAAGTCTATAACTATTCTTGGAATGTGCAACTTGCCTTTCAATTCATTTACCTTATGTTATTTTATACATCTTACTTCTATACTAAAATACTTGTGTTAGAATACCTAGAGCTTGAAGATGGTTTGTGTTTTTTGATGTATTATGCATTAGAATATGATATTCACATGGAAGAGTATCTCAGTGCATCACCACTCTTAGAGTAGGTTTCCTTTTATGCAATTTCTAACTCTTTTCCCTTCAAGAAAACTAGTTTAGATAGAAGTTGTTTTGCAAAGATACATTTAGGGATCTAGCCCTTTAAATCTAGAGGTTCATTTCCTCTATAGGTATACCCACATTCCTGAAAATGCTCCAATGTTTCCCAAATATAGAAGAGATTTGAACACTCTCTTCTAGGGTACAATATTTGGTGAAAATAGGAAATTCAAGAAATCTTAACTAAATACCCTAACATAAAAGATGATATGCTTAAAATACTATAAAAAGAGTAATAAAAAGAAAACAATTGTCAATCCTCTCAAACCACAAAGCACCCAGTTACAAAAGACACTATGGGCGTAACTATGTCTCAACAACCCCTATAACAACTCAACCTTTGTATAAGTCACCATCAGTTATGGGTAGTACAAATTTATCTCCTTATGTATATCCTTGTGTAAGAGATAAATATCTTTAATCCAAGGTAATACATATTCATTAAGGTGATTCTAGACCAATATAGGCCTTGGATTCAGTTGCTCTACAACATACACCATTGGCATATCATATTGCTTTGACATCCTTGCCAATACGTTTTGTTCAAACCAAGCTCACTCTATATGATGGCAAGGGTGATGTAGAGACACATTTGAGAGATTTTCACATAGTATGCTTGGAATATATGCCAAATGACTAGCTAATATCCAAGAGATTTCAAAAGATTCTAAAAGATTATGATTTATAATGATTATATAGTCTATTGAATCAATTGGTCAATGCATTCAATCCTTTAGCTAACATGTTCTTAGCTCATTTCAGCATCGACATTGGTTATAAGGTTTTCTATGCCCAAGTTGCACAACAAAAATAAATGTCAAATGAGCATCTCACAGATTATGTTCTTCAATATAAGACTATATTGGTTAAGATGAGTATCCCCATGGCTGATCAAGAGTTATAACATCTCTTCAAATAGAGTCTTTTACCATCTTTGCATGAGTCAATAATGTTCAAAAGATTGTCTTCCTTCACTGAGTTCTGTCATAGTTATATCATACATTAAAAGAAAAGTCAAATTAATTTCAATGGGCAAACTCAAGTACACAAGTATATTAAAAATAACAAAGAAGAGTAACAACAAATTCCCATACAAATTCAAGGTCAATGATAACAAAATTTAGAATTAACCTAAACTCAATACAACTTCAAAGACTCCTCAATGAGTGGTTTTATCAACACCTCCTTGACAAACCTTCACTAATCTACCAATTTCTCTAGCTAGAGTTTTATAGTAGTTTTTGGAATGTAATATCATATCTCTCCCTCCTATTCAAGAAGTTATTCCAACCAAGCCTCTTTCATGGGGATATGATCATAATGAATTTTATGGCTATCACAAGGCACTAGGCCACACAATAAATAGATGCATCAGTTTGAAACACAAGATATATGACTTGATAGATGGTACATTATTGATCTTGGCACTCTAGTTGAGCCTCCATAGGCAAAAAATATAAGATAAGGCTCTAAATGTTTTATCATATCCTTTTCCATATAATTATAAACATGAGATAGGGGACACATCTAGTGTTCACCATGCATATCATGCAAATATACCACTAGATACATATAGGGCACCTTTAGTTGAGTCACATCCTTTGAGTAACATGATTGGTGTGTACAATTCTAGAGTTTTAGCTAGACCTTTGATCTCCTTCTTAGAGTAAGAGATAGTTGAGGATGATTTAGATTACCATGCACTTTTTATCAGAGCTTACATTCATAATCATCCCATTTATAGTGTTTTCATAGACAATGGATCCAGTGTGAACATGTGCACTATGACATTATTGTAGCATTTAGGATATTGAGAGTAGGATATTACCTGGTGAACATAGTTATTAGTAGATTAAATGGGAACATTAAGAGTTCATTGGGTGAGATTATACTTCTTATACAAGTTGGTCCAACACATGTGGCCACACCATTTACTATTATTCCCAGTGTAGGATATTTTGATATGTTACTTGGTTGACACATATCCAAAAACTTTTAGTAGTACCTTATACAATTCATAGATGTTTAAAATTCATTCATGATAATTAGGTTGTTATAGTTGGTGTAATTCCATATGAGTTACCACTCCCCACTTTAGAGCCATATTCTAATTTTTAGTCACCAATTTTAGCTTCTCCACCAATTATAGTTCTTCCTCTAGTTCAGATTTTGATATAGTCAAGGCCTTCCTCATCAACATAGAGAGTTCATACCTTTCCATGGAAGCCTCTTTTAGAACAACCACCATTTCAAGATTCTAAATAGTTACCAGCTATAATGTTTATACCTAGGGTAGTATCATTGAGATCTCATTCCTCTACACATAGAACACATGTTCAGAGTGCTTTTCCTACTACCAGATGGGCCCCTAAGATCCCTATAGTTGCATCAACTTCTCAGAGTTATAGGGGGACCCTATAGTTAGTTTTCACTATAGATAGTTTAGATTATTTATAACACAACTTTTAGAGACATTATCTCAACCCTTCCATTATGCTTCATGATCATGCATGATCCCTCTCCTTGATACAAGACACCATGATAGGGAGTCTCTCATAAGACTTATTGGTTAGTATTTTTTCTTTTTAGTCTTATTTGTACATAAATTATTTTCAATTTCTTATATGTAGTCTCTTTATGATTGTACATAATCAAAAAATCTCAAAAATCCAAAAACATTCAAATATTCTAAAATACAAAAACATTAAAATATTCTAAAATACAAAAACATTCAAATATTCAAAAATTCAAAAACTTTTCAATTGTATGCATTATCTATGCTTTACATTTCTACTACGATATTAGACTTACATTTTTTTGTTCTATGCTATTGTTTGTTGATTTGTCTATATTACCATGCTTCACTTGATCTTCTTTGAGTGTGTAAAGTGACATCCAAATCTATGATTGATTCACTCTATCCATTGAGGGGGTATCCTACTTATACATTTAAGACAAATATAAATATATCTACCATTTGGGTGCATATTATGCATGACTACACCATCTAGGTTATGTCATTCCTACACCACATACTCTAGTTATCATGATGATGTACATTACTTACTAGCTTACATAGATTACTCTATCAACATTCACTAGTATATAACACTTGTGTATTTCTTAGCATATACCTATTCTTGTACTACATGTTTTCATACTTTCACTTATTTCTTTAATTAGTTAGATGTGATTGTATTTCTAGTATTTACATGCTTTCCTTTATTTCTTTGCATAGCTAGATATTATTGCATTTCAGATTTCCTATTTTGTCTCTTGTATGTGCCTTAGGACATTTTCCAATGTCCTTTTTTCTATTCTTGTGTGTGTCTTAGGAAATTTACCAATGTCCTTTGCCTATACTCATTTATGTGATTATGGCCCTCATGCCAATCTTGCTTGTTTTCAATTGTATGTGTATGTGGCATTTGAACATACCTTATATGCTTACTTTCTAATTTGAGTGACATGTGCCCATGTCCCTTGTTTACTTGGTCCCTTGGCCATTCTTGTATGCTTCTTTTTTCTTACCTTGTATACTTGTTTCTTGATTGATACTCAACTTTTTATAATTTCATGATCTACATCATTCATTATCTTGATTTCTTGGATGCCATAATGGACATCATGCTCCATCCCTCCTTGAAAACTAACAAGTAACAACTAATAACTAACAACTAAAAACTAATATTTATAAATTTAATTCAGAACATTACATAAGATATTACATTATTATATCTATCTAGGCATACCCCTATTGATCTAACAATATCCAATACAAACTATTCGATAACTTGAGACATTTTTTAATAATCATTACTATATCATGTATTTCACAACATAACACACTTGTAGGGATATTAATGTTTAGGGAAATCATTGTAGGGTCTTCATTCTTACCCTTAGAAGAGAAGGTAATAAATAAGGGTTTTGTCATAGAGATCAAAGCTCCTACTAGTTGAAAAAATAGTTTTTAGAACACTTAGAACAATAATCATAGGTCAAAGTAGGTATAACAAACAAAAAAATAGTGATTATTACAAAATAGTGATCAAATACAATAAAAGGACAATATAATTGGACATGGATAATAGTGCCAAATGATAGGGTGTCCTTTTTTTGGTGCTCCTATCCAAAAAACAAAAAACAAAGATTTTCTAGAAATAGGTAGAGAGGTAAGCTCAACTATAATTTTCTCAAATATAGATCAATTTAGATTTATCAGTTTCAATACAATTTTTCTTAGAGAATTTAGATATAGGGGGAATCATGCATGGCATGATGGCTCTCACTTCCAATTTCTGATTTGGTAGTTGGCACAACTTATACATTAAAATATATGTTACAAACACTAGTGATTGGGGGTAATGTACATAGCACATTTGACTTCTTTTATTTCCAAAGTTTATTATATTACCTAATCATTCTTAGTATTTGTGTGCCTTATTCCATTTATAGGCGGTTGGCATCTTTTTGGAGTGGATTTTATATAGGCCTAACCTTCACATTCCCAATTAGATTCCATATAATCGTAATTCCCAAATTTAGAGTGGATTTCATACAAGCCTAACCTCTACATTCACGAGTGGCTTCCACATAGGCTTAGTTATAAATTTTGGAGTGTCTTTTATAAAAGCCTAATCTCCTCCTTTTAAAGTGGCCAAGATTGGCCTAGTTTTTAGTACACATTTAACTATCCATGCCACATTATCATATTTTAGAGCATTCATGGGCTTCAAGTTCATCTTATACAATAAAAATTCATACCAGTATCAATTCATAGCTTCACTTAGTGGGAAATGATGGAGATAAAGGACTATCTAGAATTTTTATTCTTAAGCCACCTACTTAGAGGGATTAGACACATAGTCCAAACATTGATTAACACATGCATGATTACATAGCTTCACTTAGTGGGTGATGAAGGAGCCAAAGGGTTAGCCTTTAAATTATTGATCCAATCTCAAGGAATTGAGCACTTAGATCTATTCAAGATATTACTATTAGTAAATCACATATCCAACATCATCTAGTATCACACAACATCATAATAGGTTTTGTATTAGTTCACGTGCCTAGTGAGGTGTATTCATTCCTTTCTCTTCCTCTCTCTCTTACCTAGCTTTGTACATTATTATTTTAGATATATCATATCTAGTAAGAATTGATATACTCTTTATTTTTTCTTGTAAGTTTTCACTTCATAATGTACTCTCTCTATGCAAATTCAATATTACATAGCTTCATAGGCTTCACCCTTGAAGGTAAGTTCAGGTACACTTTCTCCTTTTCCTTTTACCTAGTATTTCAATTTGATGCATCATTAGAATAAAGGAGGAGTAGATGTAGTCATATAAAATGTCCAAATTGGTAGATTGAGTGTGGCTTGTGAAACCTAATCTATAGGACCTTGTATGCTCTCATGAACCTTTTAGAAACATTTTTGCTTATAAATAGTCATACATAGACTTATGAGACCTGATTCTAGCTTAGATAGGCTCTAATTCCATAATAATTCCATCCCTCTAGGTCTTTACCCTATAGAATAGGAGTGCTTGGGTTGGACTATAGCATCAAACCTTAGGGTGTCCCATTTTTAGTGCTCCTATCCAATCACATTTCAAGCCCAAATGACCATTTCCTTCTAGTTATTATTCTTAATTAGCTAGTATACAATGAATAAATTTAAACCATGACCAATATATCTCTATAAAATCCCATTCAAATTTAATTTAAAATGGGTTGGAAAATATTAAAAAAGAAAGCAAGAATATAAACAAGACCACTAAGGTAAATTTACCTATTCTCTACATATATCCATCCAATATAGATACCGACATATTCAAACCCTCACATCAATTCCTAACCACCTCAAGTAATCTTAGTTTGGAATTTTTACATCCACATAACACAATTTCACAAAGCACATCAAGTGGGAGAACTACATATGGTTTGATCTCTCTTTAGAGTATTGATATGTAGGCAAAGTGCCCATATAAGGGGTGTAGATACACATTCAATGCATCTTACACACACTAACTCCCATATTTATTGAAAATTTATTATATCATAATGAATGTATAGGATTAAATATTAAATCTTCTCTACAAGGATCTCCATCAACATTTAGGATTCAAAATTTCATAGACAAGCTCACACATGGACAGTCGACAAAACCCAAAAAATTAAGATTTTTGTGACTAGTTTGGATGATAGAAATAGGAATTGGGATATAAAATCAAACCTCAAAGTGTCTTATTTATATCACTCATGTCTTTTCATTGAATGAAATCTAGATCTAGGTTCATGAGACTATTTCAGTCCTGCATAGTTAGTTTCAACCTCTATCTCAGCCATCTCAATCTAGTTTTAAGCTAAGTTTCATTCATTTTTATTTATTGATATTTTTAGAAATGTTTAAAAGGCATATTAAAATATAAAAATAATTACTATAATTATTGAAATATTATTTACTAATTTATTTATTCTGGACCTTTAACTAAATTAGTAATAAGACTATAACATTCCCAAAATAGCTAAATCACAGGCAGGGTTGACCATGTTAAAGCATGAAAATGATTATATGATGATATTTGAGACTTATAATTTTTACATGTAATATTTTGATAATTTTTTTTACCTTAAATTTTCTAAACTAGTTATGGAAGTTGACATATCACTAAATAGGCCTAATGAGGAAGACAATGAGAAAACTAGGCAAAAGTGAGAATGAGATTAGGGATTGGTTTTAGTGGATTAGTAATGGATTAAAATGAATGGGGTAATTTTTAAATACCTATATAACTATTCCCCCTTGAATATAAGTTTTTGTGATTCACATAAACAAGCAAAATTTTGTTCTCAAAGTGATTAGTTTAACACAATGAGGTCTGTGTGGGATGAAGACATGAGATTGGTCTATAAGACCAATATTAATATTGAACCATGTGATATTTATATTAAAATATATTATAATTATGATTAAGTATCATTAAAAAAAATTATAATTTCATAAAATTTTTCACATAGGTGCTCTAAATCTTGATCTTCATGACTATGCTTTTAGAGCTATAGGTAGTTTTCTATGTGTGAGTAAAAATGATGTTTCTAAGTATTTTTTCATAGAGTTGAAGAATAAAATGAATATTAATTTGTTATATAGGTATAATATTTTAATTTTAAAACATTTTTATTCATGATATACTACTATTAAGGTGTGAAAATTCAAATTTTCTTGATTGGGTTTCTAGGGCATGTGTGCAGTTCTTAATGAGTATATGAATATGATCAGTTTGAGATCTTTTGCCCTATTTTCTAAAATAAAATGAAAACTATGATAACCTTGAGTTAATTTAGGTTCTATAAATTTTATTTTTTATTTATTTTATGTCTAAAAATTAATTATATGCTTGAGATATTCAAGACAAACTTTCTGGCAGTGAAAAGTCCTAATTATGAGTAGACCTAATTATGAGGGTCAAGGAGTGAAATAAGATAAATGGTGTTGGGAAAATAATGTTAGATTATAATGGGTATAATTTAAGTGTGTATGTATTGTTTCTTTAATTTATATAGGCTCATTATTTTCCAATATGGTCAATGTGAAACATGTGCCATAAGAAGGCCTAATTGTATTAGGTCTCTATTAAACCTAATAGTGGTTTTGACCTTGAAGGGTAATGACCGACATATGTTGTTATTTTTTCACTTGTAAAATTTTTTTTTGATATATTTCAAAGGTTATATAAGTATGCTTATTTTATTTTCCAACCAATATGGGTGAGAACAAGAGTCAAGTATAAAGAGAATATCTAATAGGCCTAATCTGACTAGTTAGAATATTGAAGACATCAGTGAAAGATATAGACTTTTGGAAACTAGGTAGGGGAATTTAAGATAATAATATATGTGTGATGAATATTTAATGAATATATAACTATGTTTTTATAGGTGATGATCAATGTCATAATACCTATTTCTTCCAAGGAAAGGGTTATTTGAGCGAGAATGCCTAATAGGCTATTTGAGTGAGATAGAAGAGTGAGAAGAGAAAATTAAGGTGTTAATATTTAGTTTAGTTATAGAAATGTGTATAAGGTTGATTATATATTCAAGGTATATGATTTGGTATTGAGTTACTTATGGGGTTGGTGCCTCCTTGCAAGTTGGTGCTTGCTAAATGACTAGTTGAGTTGGTGCTTGACTAGTGAGGGGTTGGTGCCTCTCTAAATGATTGATAAATTTATTATAGGAATTTATCCCAAGTTATTTTTTAGTGTTTTTATCCCCCAAGAGTGTTTCCTACATATATCTTATGTTTATATGTTATTTTCTTTCATAGATGCTCATTCATGCATTGGTATTTATGTATGTGTTTGAATGCTTCATGAATGATAAGTGAAATTGGAGGATTGTTTTAAGTAAAATAATTCCCCCATACTAGTATATATACTTCCAATAATTTAAAATATATTACATTCATTAGGATCATTATTTTATCCTAAAATTCTTGGATAAATGTTTGGGTCTATGGTACTGTAAATATAGAAGAAATATTGTGCATCTCCCTTTTCTTCATAATTTTTATTCTTTTATAATCTTGCATAAAATTATTCCAATGTTTATGTGATGTTTACCCATGATACAAAATAAATGTGTTGAATGATTTTATAGATTTAAAATTAGCTTGATTTCTCTTTAAAATTGAAGCTATGTATTAATAAAATTATTCCAAAATTAATAGCTGTCAAACTTGTTGTGTTGTAACAAAATTATTGATTAAAAACTATATTTAATAGATTTAAACTTGAAAGGATATGATTTATAGTTTAAATTAATATATACATGTAATATTATCATAGATAAACCAAGAAAAAATCTTCTCCAAGTAGAATAATTCACCATACTTCTATTGTGTGCAACTTATTAAATAAATAAAGCTAATTTGAGCTTATTACAAGAAAACCTGAAATGCAAGTAAATTATAAAATTTTAAATATAAATATAAATATACTCAACCACTAAATGAACTAAGAATAGAATAAATAAGATAAGCTTAATTCACAAAAAAGATTTGGACACCATGGAAGAAGCCTCTTCAATAGTAAAGTCAAATATGTAATTAAAAAAACATCCTAGTAAACCTAGGTGCCCAAATTAAACTAAACATATAAAATAAGACAAAATAAATTTATTATGAATTATCTTAACTTATAAATTTCACCCCATCTCTTTGAAGATGAATGGATAATGACTTAGACTCAGCTAAGTACACTTTTAGTGAACTTAAGTTAACTAGAAGTTCTAACTATATTTAAGAAAGTGATTACAAAGTGTCCGAAATTGACGAAACAACTAATTTAGGGAATAAATAAATTAAATAACCTTCCTAAGCACCTAAAAATTAAAATAAACTAAGTATAAAAATAAAACTCAAGTGCCCGTATTGACATCATACTCAACACTATGTGATCTCAAGGTAGAGACTTATAACATGTGGATGGTCGAGATTGTTGGATGTGACCAAGGCCACACTTGCACCATTCAATAATGCTATAATGACTAAAATTTCAAGGGTAATTCATGTCTATTTAAATTAATTCAAAACATTAATTAATGAATTATATTTTAAGTGTAATCGATTTTTGAATTCAAATTCAATCTATGTTGGATATGTGGAGATTAGTAGCTATATTTTGACATGGCAAATAATTTACTATTTCAGTTTGTTTTATTTTAATTGCAGTGATATTTTTTTTTGAAATTATCACTACTTTACTATTTTTATTTGATTTATTTTATTAAATTGATACATTTCATATTTGGATTTTTAGATTTAAAATGTTACAAAACATTTACATATAACAAGGAACATTAATTTTTTTATGCATTATAATTGTTGAATAGGAATTTTTTGAGTCCTTATAGCATTTTACTCTATTTGAAAAATTGAGTTTGAAGTTAATCTCAGATGTTTTCAATACACATAATATTAAAAATTAATTAAAAACATACCATTGTGCACTTGCATGGTTTATATTCAGAGGTTACCTCTGCTTTAGAGTTATAATCCCTTCATTAATTTAGGAGTGCTCATTGTAAATATTATTTTCATAAATGGCTATTAATTGTTAGCATGTTAATGATATTAATAAATATTTATGTCCATGTTATATTTTTACATAATAAATGTGGAGCCTTCATGCTTTTGTATATCTTACTATACTATGACACATTAGGTATACAATAAATCTCATTAACAAACAATAGGGATAACCTACTTGAACTCATATTTGAAGCTAAAAATCCTCAAACTAAGTAAAAAAATAAGGGAGACCCTCATAAAATAGATCCAATCTGTTGTGGGAGAGCTATAATAGAGTAAACATTAACAAACATTCATCCTATAGTCTATAAATTTGAAACTATTAATTTCACAAGAAGGGCCATCCTCAACCAAAAGATAGGGCATTGTCTCAAAAAATAAAGAATTTGGAATAAGTTACCTTCACAATCAACAAAACTTTAAAATCATATTGGAGAGGTATATCTAAAATATATGGATATAAAATGTGTTGAGATTCAAAAATGAGAACCACTAGCCTAACAACAACAACCATCCTTATGTAAAAATTCAACAAGCACAAAAAATAAGGCATATAAGCTCAAACCACTAGATATTATCTCAACCTCAGATGGGACAAATAAAACCTAAATCTTAAAAAAAAAGATAAAAAGGTGGATATTTAAGTCCTATGAGATCTTATAATAAATAAATAAACTTAGATCTAGACCTAAGACTCAAAACAAGACCCAAAGAATGTTCAACAAGATATCAAGGTAATGCCATAACCTAAAAATCTATATCCCAAAGAGGTCAATTTTTCCATTAGGAAAAAAATTGATAAGGGAGGGGAAAACCACCCTTCAAATTCCATTCAAACATAACCCAACAACAATCACGAGACTAGCTCTCCAAAAATAAAGTTGTGTATAAACCAAGATCTTTGAAGAGGTTAAACCTTAAAGAGAATGATGAAGACATAGACAACCACCAAATTTACCACACAAAACATACATGGTATAATAAATAAAAATAATATTGATGCTCTAAATTCATAAAATTGTCATTCAACCAAATAACCCTTAAATATTTGCTAATATCCCTCTTAGGAGGCATGATTATTACATCATCAAGACACTAAATGTCTATTACAGTTTTTCCCATCCATGATAAATTTTTAAAAAAAAAAACATTTGTACTTCTCCCTCCCTCCATCCATGAGAGGGAACCTCATAAATAATTGATTTTTTTATCATTTCAATGTCATTGCATTTATATTATGATAGAAATATAATATGTCAAAAAAATTATTTATTTATCTACACTTGTGGCATATGAGCCTTGTAAGAATAAAATTATGAAAGAGGTAGATTATTTTTAGTGAATAAAAATATAAAAACACTTATATAAACATAACATCTTAAGCTTATTCCTTAGGGTGAACTATGAAAAACAAGCAAGAAATATAAAATAGAAGAAAAAAGCTATGTTTATACCCTTGGATTTTTGCTTGTAAACTAGTTTGAATAGGTTGACCTCAGCTTGTAGGGTAAAATTATTTATCAATGCTTTACTCCTCATGTGAGAAACATATCTCCTTATATACACTTTATTTTTGGCTTGTCTTGGCATGTGAATGTTGAAGTTCTTTGTATAATTCAAAAGAGTAAATTTATATGAAGAAGCTTATCTATAATGGCCAAAGGATCTTGTATTTAAATACGTTTAGAATGATTATGAAATATTCATATCATATCTAAATGTAATGTGTAAAATGAATCCTCTATTTCATGATTGTACATATGCAGTATTTAAGATATGCCATGTAAGACCTTTTTGGAGTGTGGAAGGAATGTTGGAAGGAAAGTACAATGATTGGTCCTTTTGGAGTGTCTCATAATCCATGTAAGAGAGGAGTGTGTACGAGGCCCTATAAGAGGTATAAGAGAGTGTGTAAGTGGCCATGCAAGAGACCACCTTGCCCACACTCCACTCTATTCCATTGACTTTCTTGTATGACATCACTAATGTGAGGTAATAAAGAACTTTTAATTTTAGGAAAAATAGACAATTCTAACTTGATGGAATATTCCATTAAAGGAATGATTCAACTAATCAATCGAGGTGATTAATTGATATTTATAATAATGGTTCAATTGCAATGTTATTTTTTCAATCACTTATTCATTTATTTGTCTTGTAATAACATTTGAAAAGGGTTAGTTTAATTTAAGATGCATTCAATAAGATTAATGTTACAATATGACCAATTTCCCCTATCAAGGATATGTCACTATAAATTTGGATTAAAATAATAATTATGTAGGTAAATTGGTTCCATTGGTGTTTTTTGATTAAATTTTCATGCAATTACAAAAGTAGCTCTTGATTGTAGTTTTGGCATGAAAGGGATTAAAATGAAGTGTCTATAGTTTACCCATGTTTAAGAAGGTGTTGTGAGACACTAGGCACATTAAAATCTTTTCAAATAATAAAAAGATGTTAATAATAATCTTGATAATTCTAGAAGAATGATTTCCTCAATCTTCCTTTTTTTAAAATTATGAGTCAATAAACCTAGATTGATGCCCCAAAGGGTTCTTGATTGGTCCTAGATGCCACATTAAGGGAGTAATCATGTAAGAGGGACCTCAAAATGAAGAAAAATCCATGATCCATAGATAAAAGAGGTAAAAAAGAAGAATGTTGAAGAAAACCAAATGAAAAATAGTCAAAAGATCTATAAATGGGCCTCTAAGGAATAATATAATGGTATAATACTACTCTATGGACTAAAAATGTGATACATTTGGGCATATGATATGGATATCTAATCATGCTTGAGAAATGCTTATGATATTTTGTATACACTCATTTATTTATATGCATCATGAATAACATATAAATTAGCCATGGGATTTAAGGATTTGGTTGTAGGATAGTAGACAAGGAGATAATTTTATACAACATTTCTTGTTAGACATCTATCACTTTATTTTTTGATGTAATACCTAATTATATGCACAATGATATAAAACACCATGATGACCAAGCTATAATATGCATAAGGATCAACTCCTAATCTAATAGATAATTGAAAAAAAATAATTAATGATAAAAACCATGATGGTAATAATTATAACCAAATTTTTCACCCTAGGAGAAGGTTGTCAAACCTTTCCATATTTTTTTAAACATGGGATCACCACTAGACTTGTGGGTTGTCTATAATAAGGGTAAACCTCCAAATTAAAGGGATATATCCTCTTGATGAGTCACTTAGGCTCACTTTCACTATTATATCACTTGGTTATTTGGAAAAGGGAATAAAGAAATGAAATAAACATAACTATAGTGGTGATGCACCAAAATTTGTTGACCATTGCCACACATTACACAATACCCTAAGACCTACAAGACAACATGAACATATACACATCCTAGAATGAACCTATTGCATTAATGTTTTGTAGAAGGGTAAGGCATTGTAAGTCTAAGAGGGACTAATAATTCCTCTTAAAAACCCACAAGAGACCCATGATGACACCAACTACAACTTGAAATAGAGAAACAACCACATGAGACAAGATAAATAGGATGCAAACAAGGTGATATACATTTACACTTGATAAGATCAACCATTTAGAGATTTATCACTACATATAGCCATATAATGAGGTAAACATTACTTTTTTTTATTGATTAAAGGTAGAATAAATTATTAGGGATTTTCCATAACCAGGTGGAGGATACGTTTCAAGCCAAAAGTAGTTGCATACATAGAGAAAGTGAAGGAGAAGAGAAGAGTGTAGGAGAGAGAGAGAGAGTAAATAAGTTTCATATGAGTTATAAAAAAGATAAGAGTTGGGGAAATATCATAACAAACTTCCAAATCCATGGATTTATCCTCTTCAAATGATCTATCTCTCCAAGTGGTGTGGGAGGTTGAAATGCATGCTTGACACCTTGATTAGCTTCTTGAAACTGTCCATCTTCTTCACATGTTGAAGAACAATTGGCCTTATTGATTTTTAGATAAGTTTATCCTACATGTTTTCTCTACTCTTAACACATTTCAACTTACCACAATAGGTTCTCTTTTACACATCATCGCATTGTCTTGAAAGGTGTCTAGAAGGCTCTTAATCTCCTTAGGCCTATTTTGCACACAAGTGTTAAAACTTGGTTTCATTTATTCTAGATCATTAAAACTTCATGGATGGCCTACTTAAATCACATTGAATCTAAAAAAATCCATTTTGAAGCCTCAAACTATTCCCAATAAGTTTCTCTCTACCAAAATCCCTAATTAGGCCTTATTCCTAGTAGCCTTTTTTTGTGCAAACCTTATTTTATGGAAAAAATTACAAAGGATATTTAGAATCTAAGGGCATATTAAAATACCCTCTATCCTCTTACATCTCTAGGTTCAATTTCATGTGCTGAAGTCAAGTATAAGTCTACCTTTTCTACTATCTCTTTTGCTAATTAGGCCTAATTAGGTCTCCCTACCAAGAGAGTGAAAAATGCATCTACAGTCTCCCCAAACATGCCAAAACACAAATAAGTATGTTATTCATTTAGAGAACATCCTCCTTTATTTCCATGCCAAATTTTAAGTTTTAATTCATTATATGGACCTCTAAAATAGTAAAAATTAGTCCTTTTATCCCTATTCCATATAGTTTGATACAAACTAAATGTATAGGAGTATTAAAAATATTGTGTGTGGTTTGGAAGTCCATCTCATCCATATGTAGGCATCAAATTTGATTTATCTCTCACCTAGTCTTTATGGCTCTTTTTGGCAACCTAAGAGTGGTTTAGGTTCTTAAGGTTGATGGATAAAGCTAGGAATATGAATCCTCCAACCAATTACACAAAATTTATGTAAATTAGGGTGGATAAATTTCCCTAGGAGCACAAGGTCCCATGAAAATTCTCCTAATTGTATCGAGCAAATCAATATGACCTCTCAACTAGAAATAAGTGTTTTGTGAGGTCTGAGAGAGAAATGAGTTAGAGAGAGAGTTTTCCTGAGTTGGTTTTGAACTCTTATAACCTCAATGGGGTCTACTACATCCCCTTTGGGTCTATCAAAACCACTATTTCAATATATTGAGATAACTTAAATGACTTAACAGTCCTACAACTAGTCCATTGCTTGCATACACATAGTCTATTTGAGATGGTTTGTTAACTTGTGTTTTGATCCCTATTTAACCTTGAAAATTTATTTAAAATATTTTAATGTCATTTTATACTGTTTCATATAACCTTAAGACAACTCGGTGCTTTATTACAAACTCTATCTCAAGACCCCCTTCATTGTATGTTGTTGTAGGTGTTGATGTGAATAGTCTTGAATATGTATTAGGTTTTAATAACCTTTAAGATCCTTATTGAGTTATAAAATGTATTTATCATGTATTTTTTGATGTCTTTAATACTTTTATAAAGTATTGAAACCCTTACTCTATCAAACGTCATTATTAAAAGACAAAATATCAACAGGCCAGCTATAGGAGATCAACTAGGCAACTGACTATATATTGGTTTGAGTCATCTTTTCAAATCACATCATAATGTATATAAATGGTTGTTTATAGTTATATATATATATATATATATTACATTCATTATTATTACATATATTTTCTCATATAAACTTCAAAATTTATTGTTCACTACCTTCACAAAGAGAATCCTATAGATGACTATTAAGAGTAGATGTGTAGACATTAAAAAATTGCACATTTATAGTTTTTGATGACTAAATTCCTCGATACCCCATAAAAATTATTAAACCTTCCCAAAATACCATTAACCCAACCAAATCATTATTTTCTTGGTCACATAATATTAGTCAAAATCACTATTTAAAAGTACTATTCACCATCACTATTCATTGTGGGACCCACTATCACTATTCATGATGACATGGAAAATGACATGGCATATTATTTGGAGGTGATATTTCAAGTTACATGGATTATAAATGACATGGCTTGATGTGGGACACCATACCCCACTTGGGACCCTTTCCCATGGTGCCTAATGACCTCATTTCAACATCACAAAGTTAACCCCTTGAAATGTGGAAAATTTACCCTTAAGGGATCATCATTCAAACATATATTTTTGTCTTCCCACATTAAATTATACTTAAAAATAGATACCTACCTCTTTAATACTTGGGGAAAGACAAAGGGCACCCATTTTTGATTTCTTAGCTAAAATAGGAGACTTCTTAATGCAAATGGGAATACTCCACAACCTCACCTTGGATTTTTAATCCCCCACATGGAAAATGGTTCCAAATTTTGTGTTCCACTAATTTAAGTGATTGTGTGAAATAAATAATAGGTGGGGAGAAGTATTTGGTCTCATTTAAACCCATGTGCATGATTCCCATTTAAAATTGGACTCATTTGCAAGGTGGGAGATACACCAAACCCAAATAGGAGACTTATGATCAAAGCAGGAATCCCCACCAACCTAATCCTTAATTCATTCATGATAACACTTGGAGAAGTTCAAATTTATCCACTATTCCTCTATTTTGGCATGTTTCTTCATATCAAATGCTATAAATACCCCACTCTCCTTCACCCAAGGCTAAGTTGGAAGTTAGTATTTTATTATTAACATTTGTGTTTCAAGTTTGGAGGTATCATCAAAGAGGTCATAATATTTAAGATAAGGATATAAATCAATAAAACTCTATCAAAATTACTTTAAGTCTTCATCAACTACCAACAAGCCAATCTTCATTAACAAGCATCTTCAAGCATTGAGGTAATCTTGTTGTTTAGTTATCTTAATTTATATATTAATTTCCCTTTGGTCTTCTTCTTTAACTTGATTCCTTCATCACCCTCTTGTAATTTTATCCTCTTATCCATAACCCATTTATCTTCTTGATCACCATTTCCCCTTTTGTCTTCTTAGCTTCATTTTGGCCATTTACCCCTTTGCCTTCTTGGCCTCATTTTGGACCATTTACCCCTTTGCCTTCTTACCTCTCTTTTGACCGTTTATCCCTCTTGTTTTCTTGAAAACATTATGATTAACCATATCAAACACTTTAAAACTCTAAATAAATCACTCTTTTGACATTTATCAAACCAATCCAAACTAAAAACCACAACTTTATTTTAGCTAAATTTCAGCATTAGATTATTTAAACTAATTGCTTTATTTTAACCATCTAAGCAAAGAATTTAATTTTTTTGATTAATTTATTGTTATTTGATGTATTATATTTTATTTTTATAGTCATATAAATAAAATATATTTATTTTATAATTACCACTTAAGTGTTTAAAATTAGGTGGATTGACAACCTCCTAGAAAGCTTTCACTTCTAAGATCTAGCTCACGCTAGGCAATCCACCCATCTACTTATCTAAAAAATAATTATCTTTTAATGTTATATTATTTTTAGGTAATGATCCCAATAAAAATAGGATATCTACATAATCACTTGGATCCAATGCATGCACATTCAACATGTATTCTTTCACACCCTTCATAACTATTTTTTACTTTTCACACTTAGGAAAAAGCAAAAATTAGATAGAAATTTTTTGGCACGCCCGGTGGGACCCTTAAGTTTTATCGAGTTCATTAGTTGTTTTTGTAAATTTAGTTACATTATTAAAATTCAATTTATATTTCATTTTATTTTTTAAAATTAATCATTTTTCTCTTTCAAAATGTAAGTTTTAGCTTCTTTTATTTAGAAAATCAGAAAAAAAATAAAAGAATAGAAATTTTCATTTTTTTCTTGCATTTATAAAAATAAAAAGAGCATTCATCCTAGGATTAAGATTGAATTTTCATGATGCATTTATGTACATTTTATTTTTTTTGGTTTTTATTAAGAAAATAAAATAAAAATCCTTTAGGTTAAAATTAATTGCATACATTGTTTGCTTGCTTGCTTGCTTAATTAGTTCACCTAGATTAATTAAAGGAAAAGCAAATTAACCATAGTGAAAAAAATTTACACAAACAAGCCACTTGAGAAATATAAATATAAAAATCACTTGAGATAAGGGATGACTAGGATTTTATCACCTAGCAGGTCACCTTACCCTTTCTTGGGTATCATACTTGGATTTAATCACCAAGGGGAAAACCAACTCAGATCTCTGGTTGAGTATAAAATATGGTGATCGATATATATTGGATAAGTGCCCATACTAGATGTGGGATCATGAAGTGAGGGGAGTAATCCCAAAACACCAAGCCATGTACTCAATCTAATATAAACTTCTTCTTGAGTGCTTTAACACAACTCGAAACCAAACATAGATTATCTTATTTAGGACCTATTCTACAAACTAGATTTCTTCTTCACACTTTCTAAGGTATAAGCCAAAAGAGAGATAATTAAAACTATAGGATTTAATGTATCTTAGTGTATGATTTTATTTCCTCGAATATTTTCTTTTTCTTGCTTCTTATTTGAGGTGTGAGATTTGTTTCTCTCCATTCTTCACATGGTCTTTATCAGAATACAAATTAAAGAATCAAACAAACCAAGAACCTATTTTAAAATAACTCATCTCCACTATCTTATTCAATGGAGATATTTCCTATTTTATCTCCTAGAGATCCTAACTTTTATAAGATCTTGGATAACAATCCCTTTTCCTTAAAGTGGCACCTTGCATCGCAAGCCACTTATGCTCCCTTCCTTACCAACAATCAACCCAACCTTGTCTGCAACAAATGCAATCTTGTCTACAACTAACCCAACTTTGTCTATAACTAACCCAACCCTATCTATGATCAACCTAACCCTACCTATAACTCATCAAACTCCAAAGTTGACCGACCCACATACTATCAACCTTCACCCAAACTAGCACCTAAGTTTTTTGTAATGATAATAGACTAGATAGCTAGATTAGAGTCAAAACTTAGGCAATCTTTTCCTAGTATCCATGACCAATCAAACCTCACTTACAACCTATCATCATCCATTTAATTATTATCATATCCAACCAAAAACCTATCATCTCAATCACCCTAACTTTGTCAAAAATTAGGCCATTTCCCCCAACCATCATATAAAACTCAACCCACCTTGTTAACCCAATCAATTTCATCACCCTTAACTGATCAACGAAACTATGAATAAACCTATCAACCCAACAAAATTAGTAACTTTTCAAACCAACTAGCCTTTTCAATCCAACCAAATAACTTAAAAATAGTTTCACACCCTAATGTGATAACTGAGAATTGGTACACCATCTTCTGGTCCTTAGTAAACCTACAACTAAATAAGCTATAATAACACCAATGTTAACCAATCCACTTGTTGACCAAGTAGAAACTTAAAAATATTCCTTACAATCCACAATTAAGGAAACCAAAAAATATTTTCCACTTCCCCTTTCAGTGAACCAAATCCAACTAGAATCATCTCACACTTATGAGGTGCACACAATCAAAGTTGTTTTTGATGAACCTATTACTACTACTTCTTCGACCCCACTCATTAAAGTTGGGGAATCACTTCCCATTCATCTGGATTACCAAACAAAGGAAGCAACCACTCCCTTCCTTTCACTTGACACCATTACACCTTCCTCACCCACCACAAACTCACCTACTCTTCCTTTGGAAATCATTCCTTTAGAAGAGGTCACCTTGTCCACTCCATCTATTGAAGAAACATCTTCTCTAAATTTTGAAACTTCCACCAAAAACATTTATGGGGAAACCAATCCCTCTTCTCTACCCAAAGGTTTAAGATTTGAAATAAATGATCAAGGAACCAAACCTATGTACAAGCCCCTTTCTAGGCTTCACTTCTCAACACAATCTCAATAGAGACACTTACTAGCATCATCTTGGCCTCCCATATCAAAACAAATAATAACCCTTAGCTTCACTTGAATCCACCTTCAAACCTATCACTACCTCAACCCCATCCTCAGATACTTCATCTTCCAAAACCATAAGGGAAGCATCCAACCCATTTCCATCTAATTTTTTTAAATACCCTTACACTTCTTTAACCAAACTCATCAAGAATCTAGGAATACTTCCTAATCCTAACATAACTAACCAATCTTTGAAATTGGACCTAACTCCATCAAATTCATCAAAGAAAACATTAACTAAACCTATTAAAAGGGTGAAATCTCCTATAACATATCAAAATAGACCCATGCCCCCATTCTCTTGAATATTGTACTTCTAAACCAATCAACCCCAACCTAACCAATCTAATAAAACCATTCCATGACTAACAACTTCTAGGACAAAGCCTACTCCTAATAAGGCTCCCACTGCAAAGCCCAAAAATCCATCACCCTAAATGCATTGACTTGAATCATATTAAAACATTTTACAAAGGTTATTGAAAACCTCCTCTTTAACCTTACCACCTCTCAAATGTTTCCAACCTATCAAAACTATCCTCAACCAAAATGGTTTGATGCTATCTTAGTTGTGCATACCATAGGACACCTAGACATGACACAGAGCATTAGAAATCTCTCCAAGAACTCATCCATAACCTATATGAGGATAATATGTTATCAGATGAACCTCCCTTAACCAAGCCAACCCAAAATAATTGAGAAACCAAAACTACCTCACTACCCATAACTTTTGTAATGAAAATTAATTTTAAGAAGGCTCCCAAAACTAGAAACCTATCACCTCCAACACCTTTGCATGAGTCCTATTCAACCATTTTACAAAATTTATTGCAAACATCTTCCTTAACCTTATGACCTATCCAACCTTTTGACCCTATCAAAACTTTCAACCCTTCAATCCCAAAACCATCATGGTATAATGGCCACCATGTGTGCTCTTACCATAGGATACTTGACCATGATACAAAACATTGCAAGGATCTTAAAACCATTATCTATCAGCTTTACAGTGCGGATAATATGTTATCAAATTAACCTCTTTTGATCCCATTACCAACCCAACCATCAACCAAACCTACCCAACACTTTCCTATTCCCCCATTCTCACCTAAGAGTAAAGAGGAACTAAAGCAACAAGCTAAATGACCACTTCCTTTTATCCATACCATATTTAGGGTTACCCACTCTTAGGTCCAACACAAGGATAAGGGAAAGGCTAAAATTTATATTCCACAAACATACCATTCAAACCCTCAACATTATAACCAAACCCAGCTATAAACACCTTCAATTTGGGATATTTTTCCCACCTATGCAAAGAGTAAACTATGAGAACTTTCATTCCATAAGGATTTAACCATTTATTAAATTAAACCATACCTTCACCATAAACTGAACTAACGATTTACTTTTTTGCCTCAACTTATCAACCAAACCTATCCATCAACCCAACTTGAAACAAGTGGTATATCAAATTGGGGAAAACCATTTGGACACTACCTGACCTATTTGGGATACAAATTCTCCCATTGAACCATTGGAGATTACCCATCTTCATTAAACCTAACCAACATTACCTTGAACCTTGAGACTTCAATATTGGAGATATAATCCTAAAGGAAAACCAACATGTGACCATCATGGAGAGGAGTAAATAAGGTAAGTTTCATTTCAATTGGCTTAGAACCTACATCACCCATAAGTATGGATTAGCATCTTATCATTTGTCATCTCTTGAAGGCAAACCAAAACTTGAGCCTCTCAATACTTCGCATCTATGTCCATTTTTATATTAACAAAGGATAAAGATCACCTATTTATATAAATTAAGCTCATAATTTTATTATGATATTTTAACGTTCACCCATTTTCCTCTTCCCCTTTGAGGATAATTGATTACAACATAGAACCATGTGATTAACTGTCACAGTCATGGCCTAATCCTAAATATGGTTATCATGGATCTACCCATATCATGTTTCTCATGGATACTTTTCATCTCTAACAAGATGGAATCCCATGGTTATTATCTCTCAAAACCACACCCTTTCACATATCATTGACCTTATTGTGTAATGTTTTTTCCCTCATAAAGGTAAACCTCTTAACCTAATTTGATTGGTCTATGTCTAAACACATTTCATCTTGCAACAATTAATTGGGTCAATATCTTAAGCATTTTAGACTGATCCATGGAAGGATAGCTACCCAAAAATAAAATAAAAGTTTCAACATTTAAGGTAGACTAATCCCTTGAAGGAAAATTATCAAGAACATTAAAAAAAGCCAATAATCTTAGACCAATCCCTTGAAGGATGACTGAGTTAACTTTGTCAAAATTAGAGAAATTTCATGGAAGCTCCTACATCGATCATCTTCCCATATACAAAAATAAAACAAAGGACTCACTATCACAACAAATTCTAAATCCACAATAAGCTCTAAAGCAACATAATAAGTTGGAAGCCACAATCGACTTTCCCATGTAGACTTCATGCACTGATCAGTCTACATCTAGCATACAACATAGACTTGTCTATTACCATTCTTAGGCCACCAATAGATGGGGTAAACTAATTCACATGTGTTTATCATACATATCACACATTACCCTTCACACCACCTATCACCCATATTCCCTTTAGACTATCTGTAAATCAATGGATTTAGAGCTTACTTGACACCTTGTGATCAAGAAACTTTTTTTCTCAACTAACCCCCACTCATGCATAGCATTTGAAGGGATTATATTCATTAAGTCGATCCCACTTCAGGTCCATTTTTAGTCCTTGTCAAAAATAAAGAAGCATTCCCTCTTCTCATCTTAATGAGCTTGGTTAATGTTTTCATCAAAACATTTACCATCTAATATTAGAACAACCTTAATCATCCTTTTTACATTAAGCAAGATTCCAACAACCATCACCATACAAGTCATAAAAATAAACATAACATTCATAAATATCCACACAATCTTAAGCATTAAAACAGTCAACCAGTGATATCCAACACATTTTGTACCTGTTTACAACAAACTATGTAATATTTTATTTATGGTATGAGGAGTCACATGACACATACATAGTCATCAGATTATACACACATTGCCTAATGCATAGGCATACATTATTTTCCTACCTAAATATTAGACCAATTATTTGGTGACTCTATATTTATGTTTAACCATCCTTCTACTTAATAACTTCATGAACTAACATATATATCATTCCCTATCTCAATAACTACTAAAGGATATAATCTATTCTCCTCTCCCACATTCATCCCCATAGGGTGAGAATCATACTCTACTTTGGGTCTTTCATAGTGATACATTCACCTTCTTACCCCTTTCTCCCTTCTATTTTTACTATCCCATTACAACATGCTCTGAGCATCAAACCCCAACCATTGGTAGTGTCTGCTCAAACATGGTGGTCTTTTATTTTGTGCTAGCTGAATGTTCATCCATAGTAAGGGAACCACCATCTTCTCCTAACCATGAAACTTTTTATTGGTTAGGCCTAAACTAGCAAAACCAATTAGTCATTGGTTCCATGAAGCTAGGATAGAGGATGCAAACATGGACACCATTTGTCTAACCTACCCATGCATCTCTTGGGTTAGGCAAGATACATCCTCTATTGCTCACCATGCTACTCACTTATTTACTTATAAAATGTACTTAACCATCAAATAAATTATTTTTAGGTCATTTCTTCACTACTACCCTTAAAATTGGCTCATAGTGGTGATGAACCTTGGCCACAACAACTCTATAGATCCAGATAGACCCCCACCTCATAGAACTCAGCTTGTAGTGGTAAAAACTATTTCCAAACTCCTACCCTCACATAATTTTAGAAGGTGTAACCTCCTAACAAAGGCACCTCTTCTTTGGATTAGCTCTATTGAAAATTATTTATGGTACTTCACATTGTGTTCCCTTAAAATTTATCCTACCTTGCCCATTTGTATCTCTCATCCTACTAAATGTGGGATCACTATGGTAACTCTTTACCAACCCACCCCATTCACTTTCAATGACACCTTCACCAAAACCCAAAACTATTGTTTTACCAAACGTTCTCCCTCAACCCAAACTAGCCCATGTGGTCCATCAACTTGGGGTAGCCAATTTAAACACAAATCATCCTAACATTGTTGAACTAAATTATCTTGATGTCCATAGACTATGTAGGCATTGATCTAGGGGTAGCTCAGCCATTAATAACTAATTCCCATCTCCTTTTTTCTTCTCACTAATTTCCACTACTAACAATACCCTCTTACTTAGGTAATCCTAAATCAAGGAAGATTTGAATTCTTTCTTCAATTTCCTTATGTTTTAAGAACATCTAATACTTCTTCTTAATTGTTTATCTCATTATTGGAAGAACTACATTGGCCTGAGGTCTTTTCAGACTATGTAGGTAGTGAAACGTTACTAAGGTTAGCTCAGCCACTTCCTTTACTTTATTTTCCCTTCTCACCTAAAATCTCTTCCTACACTTCTCTACCTATCTCCTAACCATCTCCCTACCTCCAAATTGTCAATCTCTTTTAACACAAGGGTTGATAGCCTTCCCCATTGGCCCCTCTTACCTCCCATAAAGACACCTCCTACTCTACTTTTTTGTCCTCCCCATGATATTTCTTTCTGCATGCTTCGTAGATCACTTCCCCTTCCACCTTTTTCATTTTTTGAATCTCTTTCACCTTATTACCAACCTTGTCTTTTATCCCCTTAAACTTCTTTCTCTGTCCTCATAATCTCCCCTCACCCTTGGATATTTGTCATACCCTCTTTATCACTCTCTTTTCCTCACCCATTCCACATCATTTTGTGCATCTTGTAAGCTTTTTATTTCTTCTATTTCTGCACTTTTTATTTATGTGTACCACCAATCTCTACCATTCCCCCACTCTTCCCACTGTACCCTTTTTCCATTCTTTTTGTTTTCTTTTTTCCATCTTTTTTATCTTCCCTTTTTTCCTCCACAACTAGATTCTAACTAGGCCTTCATCCTTTGATAAGCCTTCCATAATTGCCCTTTTATTCTTATATCTTTTTGCCTTTTGCCCTTTTACATTCCCCTTTCCCTCTCGGTACTCACTTATATTTTTCATCTATGTGAGTATCCATGCTTTGTATCCCTCCTTCAATTCTTCTTTTTTGTTCTTATCATCCTTTAGTTACATCTCACTCCCTTTCATTGTATTTCCATATTTATTCACCACCTCACCCTTTTTTAGCTTGTCAAACTCTTGTAACACATTGATTAACACCCATCCTTTGCTACCCCTTGTTTTTCTTAACCCCTTTTCTCATTTTCCATCCCATTCTCATCTGTAAAACCATCATCTACTTTGATTCATTATCCATCATCACCCATGCTTACTTGGTCCAGATACCACCTACTTCTTCACTCTCCCATCATTCTTTTTGTGTTCTCATTTGACTCCTTTTTCTACTTATTTCCTTTTCTTCCATTTATTTCCTTGTTTTTCATTTTCATCACCAAACTATTTTCTCCTTGGTATTTTCTTAGACTTATTTTGAAATTTGTCATGGCCTCCCACATTGAGCATCCTCCCCTTACCCTCCAAGATTTTTTCACTTCTCTCCCTATCCTTTTTAATTCTCTAATAAGTCATTCTTTAATGCATCTCTCACCCCCCATCTTCTACCTTTTATTTTTTATTTTTTATTTGTCTCTCTTAATGCCCTTCCTTGCTCTTCTCGACCTATATGACCATATCTGACTTCTTCCATCCTTCTCCACCTTCATCTTTATCTATGACCTCATTATTTTCTCTTCATCTATCTCTTAGTCCACCTTTACCTCCTCCCTTGTTGGATCTCCCCTATGTTCTCCAATTCAACCTCCACATCTTTAGAGTCTGGTCACCAATTTTACTAATGTTTCATACATCTCCTTGTCTACTTTCTCGTATCCTACATGCCCTTTCCTTAATGCATAAATTTTGGTTAGGCTCATTAATTCAGGAGCATCCCTTTCCTCCTTTAATTCCTATGTATATTCTGCAAGGACTCTCTTTTTTTGGCCTCTCTCTAACTACTCCCTTCACCCTCCTTATCACATTTTTCCTTCTAAACCCTTTGCCCATATTGAAAATTCTATGGCCTCTAAAGTATTTGACTCAATTTTGGTTTACTATGAGATATATACCAATCCTATGGCTCTATAGCACAATTGGCCAAGATTGTAGGCTCATATGACTAACCATCAAGTTTGAGCACTATTAAGCCATCAAGATGAAAATTCCTTTCACAACCTCTTTTGGTCTTGCTTATTTTCCACCCCTTTTACTCTGAGCTTTGTAGGTGTTATAATCAACACTAAAACCACCTTCAAATGGAAGATTTGGGATACCACATGGGGATGCTAGCTACACCCTCCCATGCACCTTACCTTGCAATAATTCCCCTTGATTCTCCTTTCCTAGACTATATCTTCTTATGCCTTGAAATAGCCATTACTTTAATGAAAAAAATCCACAACCTACTCCCTTAATTAATTAATATTATTATTCACCTCACTCCATATTCTAAACCCCTAAGTGTCTTTCTCTGAATTCCCTCAAAAACTCAACACTTAATTATTTTGGGGCCCCACTGATTCAAGGGTCAAGGTTCAAATATTCACTTCTTGTTTACCCACTCTACTACTTTTCTTCCCTAAACCATTGAATAATAACCTTTTGTATCTTGTTAATAACATTATTACAGAATGTGTATAATGTTATATTATTTGGATGGCGATGAAAGAACCCATCAGATCATCATGGAAATTTGAGTAGTTTCAAAATTTTCAAAGCCTAATAAATCATATTTCTCCCTTTCTTTTCTTTAAAAAGGTGGCCATAATTTCATGCTTCAACCTACTTATCCATGGATATAGATTCCTTGTACATATTTGATGTAATCATCTAATTAAATCCTAGCTCACCTCATCTACCAATTTTAACACACCTATTCGAATGATATTTGATAGCCATCTTTTCCACCCTTTGGTGCTTCCCTTTCTCCAACATATTTCACTCAGACCTACCTATATATCAAATTGGAGAAACCACATTAACCAAAGCCTTTCACCTCAAAAGAACTAAATTTGGCTTGATGTTTTTTTTGGATTCCTATTCATATAAATATTTAGGCATCATCTACTTTCCATATGAATTTAGAGTCAGCTCAGTCATCCCCTTCTAACCCATACCTAATCCAACCATGTTGTCACCACATCCACCTTGACATTAGTTACTTTTGACCCTGAACATTGGTGTTTTTTGTAATAACTTTTGACTATATTGACCAACATTGCCATGTTGAAATTTTAAACATTTTCACCACCTTGTGTAAAACTAAAGCATTTATGTTTTCTCAAGAGTAATTCCTACCTTGGATACCTGAGTCAACATCCACCCTATTTAGGAACCTTGATGAGACTAACCTGATCAGCTATGACAATACTGGGAACTAATTACTTTGAGATTTATCTTATAAATTGACCTTTTTGTTTCAAAATTGGAACCTTTAATATTTATGTAATCTTGAATATTACACTTAGTCCTATTTTGTGAACCTATCAGTATTTCACATGCCTAACTACCTTATGACACCACCTAGTGACTCCCCATCAACTGCTTATCAAACCTACACCTGATTCAACCTTTCCTCATCAACTCTTGGTTTGAAGGGGAACACCTCCTTCCATACTTGGGTCACGTTGACCTTTTATAAATAAATTTGTTTTTGTTTTGTAGCTTTCTAATTCAAAGCTGCATATCAAAAAGGTATTAAATGTAGACACCAAAAAACTACACATTTATAATTTTTGATGACTAAATGCCTTTATACCCCATAAAACTTCTTAAACCTTCCTAAAACCCCCTTTAATCTAATCAAATAATTATTCTCCTAGTCACATAATATCATTCAAAATCACTATTTAAAAGTACTATTCAAAAGTACTTCACTATTCACTATGGGACACACTATCACTATTTATGATGACATGGCATGATGACATGGAAAGTGACATATAATATGAAATGGAATGATATTTATAGGTGATATGGCAAGTGACATGGATTATAATTGACATGGCTTGAAGTGGGACACCATACCCCACTTGGGACCCTTTCCCAAATTGCCTAATGACCTCATTTCAACATCACAAAGTTACCCTTTTGAAATATCATGAATATACCCTTAAGGGATCATAATTAAAACATATATTTTTTATTTCCACATGAAATTATAATTTAAAATAGATAACTACCTCTTTAAGACTTTGGGAAAGATAAACGACACCCAAATTTGACTTCTTAGCTGAAATAGAAGACTTCTCAACCCAAATGGGAATCTTACATAGCCTCACCTTAGAATTTTCATCCCTCACATGGAAAATAGTGCCAAATTTTGTGTTCCACCCATTTAAGTGATTATGTGAAAGCAAAAAAAGGTGGTGATAAGTCTTTGATCTCATTTAAACCCATGCACATTATTCTAATTCTAAATTAGACTCATGTGTAAGGTGGGAGACACACCAACCCAAAATGGGAGACTTATGATCAAAGTGGGAATCCCCACTAACATCATCCTTAATTAATTCATGATCCCACTTGGATAAATTTGAATTGCTCCACTATTCCTCTATTTTGGCATGTTTTTTCCCATCAAATGCTATAAATACCCCCTCTCCTTCACCTAAGGTTAAGTTAGAAGTTAGTATTTTTTATTAAAATTTATGTTTTGAGTTTATAGGTATCATCAAGGAGGTCATAATCTTGAAGAAAAGGAGATCAAGAAACAAAACTCTACCAAAATTAATTCAAGTCTTCATCAACTACCAACAAGCCAATCTTCATCAACAAACATCTTTAAGCATTGAGGTAATCTTATTTTTTAGTTATCTTAATTTCTGTATTCCTTTCCCTTTGGCATTATTATTTCACTTTCTTCCTTCATTAGCCTCTTTTAATTTTATCCTCTTATCCATGTCCCCTTTGTATTCTTGATCACCATTTCCCCCTTTGCCTTTTTAGCCTCATTTTGGACCATTTGCCCTTTGTCTTCTTACCCCTCTTTTGACCATTTATCCATCTTATTTTCTTGAATAAATTATGCTTCACCATCGCAAACCATTTCCAAACCCAAAAAATTCAGTCTTTTGACCTTTATCAAACCAATCCAAACTAAAAACCACAATTTTATTTTAGCTAATTTTTAGCATTAACATTATTTAAACTAGTTGCTTTATTTTAGCCATCTAAGTAAAGCATTTAGTTTTCTTGATTAATTTTATATTATTTAATATATTACATTTCAGTTTTATAGTCATATAAGGATTTTTTTAAAAAAAAATAATAATTACCACTTAAGTGTTTAAAAGTAGGTAGATTGATAGCCTCCTAGAAAGCTTTCGCTTCTAGGATCTAACTCATGCTAGGCAATCCACCATCTACTTGTCAAACAAACAATTATCTTTTACTGTTATATTATTTATAGTAAATCCTACCAATAAAAAGAGGATATATCCACAATCACTTGGATCCAATTCGTGCACATTCAATAAGTATTCTTCCACACCCTTCATAACTAGTTTCTACTTTTCACACTTAGGAAAAAGTAAAAAATAGATAGAAACAATATGATTATGTTTTTGGTCCTGGAAATATTTTTAAACCATATAATGACACTATAGTTTCCAATATTCATCAATATATCCTTCTCATTTTTTATTTAAAACACATTTATCTTCTTCGAAGCATGTTCAAAACATGTACATTCACTATTTATAGTCACAATCTTGTAGATGACTATGTGGTACCCTTTGAAGTTAATAAACCTTAGAGAGAACACCATGGTAATTGGGACTGAAATTAAATTAATATAATTGGAGAAACACATCAAAAATTAATAAAAAAATCTCAAAATCCTTAAAAAACACTTTCAAACACTCAACATAGCTTGTATGCAGAAACACAGAGAACATAGTCCAAGGTGGTGAATGGAGGTATGAATATATTTTTAGAATTTTACATTAATTTAAATATTAAAAAAAAAATCACATGGTTTGATAATATTTTTTTATACTCATACAAAATTTCTTCTTTAGAAAAGATTTGACCATTCTACTTAGAAAGCTCAAGAAAGACCCCTATCATGGTTTTCCAATAGATTTTAGACCCTTAAATTATTAGTGATTTTTCATAGAGATAAAGAGATTAATTTGAGAAAAAAATCATGAATTTATAATATAACCAATAATATAATAAATTACCAAAGTTTTAGTCTCCCACCTCATCTCTCCTAGTCATACCATTCAAATCATTTTTGCCTATGTGAGCTTGTGAAGGATTCGATAGGAGAGATATGATTTTTTTTAATTAGTATGACATTATAATTTCTAAATAATCATTATTAGAGATAAAAACACTTTATCATGATGAAATATTTATTTATCTACATATTCTCTCTCCTCCCACATTGTACTTATTTGGGAAGCCTTTCAAACTAACTTTTCATGATCATAACTGGATATTATGACTTGAAGATATTTGGTCCATGCCATTACATATTTTAATACCCATATTTATATAATTTTATATTTTACACATTTTTCAAGGCACCACAAATGACCTTTTTGACCCTTTTTGACCTAGGAGACTAAAATAGACCAAAACACATAAAAGAGACTTACCTTAATATTTCCAAATTCAGCTTAATAAATGTTAATATGGTATTTTGGACTCAATTAAGACATCCTAAATCACCTAATTTTCATGATTTTTTACTATAAGGATCTTTATTTGACCTAAGGGTTAAAATTGGATAACAACAATGTTGATGAATGTTAATGGATGGACTCAAGTATAACTATGTGATAGGAAGCATGATGATGATGAACCTATTGGCATAATGTAATTATTTGAGGTGAAAATATAAAAAGGAAAAAAAAAATCAAACAAACAATAAAAAAACACAAATAAAAAATAAGATTGGTATAAATCATCCTATTACTCAACCCAAATAAAAATTTGAAAAACATGGAAGAAAATACTGATTTAAATAACTTGAGATTGAGATATGAAGAATACATGAATTAGTGTAAATCATAATGAAATAAACCAATATTAATTCAGGTACAAGCATCTATAACTCAATAACATGATACAATAGATCTAAAATTATGAGGGAGGAGGTCCCAAAATGGATGGTGATGGATGTTGAGTACTATTAACAGTTGACTTACGGTTGATCTTAATGGTATATATATGCCCACTAGTAATGTAACCTATGAAATTGTTATAATTGTAAGAGACATTATTATAGTTAATTTTATTTGAATGGGCATCCTGACCTTGATTTTGGTTTTACTACTATTCATTCTACCTTTGATTTTGATTGTTAGGAGGCCTATTCTAGTTTTCATTGTTAGCTTAATGTTGATTCTAGTTTTGATTATTGTTTCAGTTATGTTGTGGAAAATGGTTTTGATAAATACCAAAATTATGATTAGACATCATGGCCACATTATTAACTCTATTTCACCATAAATCACCAATGGACTCAATTTTTCTGCACAACTACTATTTTAATCTTAAATCATAATGACACATCCTTGATTTGGGTAATAGATCATATTACAACATTAATCTTATAAAATGTATTCCAAATAAAACTAACCATTTATAGATGTTATTTTAGGACAATTAAATGAATATTTGAATGATAAAATAACATTACATTTTTACCATTTTTATAATTATCAATTAACCACCTTGATTAATTAGCACAATCATTATTCTAATGGAAAATTCCATGAATTTAGCATTATCTATTTTTTTTTAAAATTAAAATTTCTTTATTACCTCAAATTTGTGTTTTCATAGTGAGAATTAAATTTAATGGATTGGAGTGTGGTATCTTACATGGCCACTTACACACACTCTTACACCTCTTATAGGGCCTCTTACACACTCCTATCTTGCATGCCCTATGGCACACTCCAAAAGGACCAGTCATTGCACTTTTCTTCCAATATTCCTTCCAAATTCTAAAAATGTCTTAAATGGTATATCTTACACACACCACATGTGAAATCATGAACTAGAGGATTCATTCTCCACCCTCTATTTGGAGATGATATTAATGGTTCATAATCATTCAAAAAGTCTATAAATACAAGAGCTTTTGGCCATTATAGACAAGATTCTTCATGTAAACTTAATCTACCAAATTATACAAGGAGCTTCAACATTATCATGCCTATCCAAGCCAAAAATCAAGTGTGGACAAACAGAGATTCTAGACTCACAAAATCAAGCACTGGTAAAGACTTCTAGCCTACAATTTGAGCTCAACCTCTTTAAACTAGTTTATAAAAAAATCTCCAAGGAAGGTATAAACATATATTTTGTCTTCTATTTTTTATTTTTATTTTTTTCCATATCTCACCCTAGGGAATGAGATTTAGATATTATGTTCAAATAAGTTAATTTGGATTTGTATTCACTAACAATGATCCAACCTATTTCATAATCTTGTTCTTATATAATGACATGCTTGGTGTGACTGGACACACCCCATAAATTATTTTAGATGACTATCATTCTTTTAATTACTAGAATTAGCCTAATAACTAGTTTAATTCACCTCCTTTTCTTCAAAAATTTATTATTATTATTATTATTATTATTAAGTGAAGTTGGTGAATTTTGACTACTAAACAATGATTTTTACCCTGAAAATGATTTCACCCATAAAATAACCAATCTAACATGCTAATTAATGCATTCAATCTTTATACTTTATGTTATGTTCTTTGTGCAAGTTTTAAATTAGTGAAATGGGTCTATAAATGGTAAAATTTCTCTGAGAACGATGAATTTGACTTGATAATTAGTTAATTTCACCTATCAATTAGTGAATTCACCCTTTATACTTTTTTTTTCTATTCCATGCAAGTTTTAAATTGGTGAAATGGCTCTATAAATGGTGAAATTACTTTAAAAATGATAAATTTTACTTGCTAATTAATGAATTCAACTTACTAATTGATGAATTTTTGCTTTATAATTTCAATTATATTATGCATGTAAGTTTTAATTCAGTGAAATAGATCTATAAATAATTAAATTACTCTAAAAATGTTGAATTTTACCTTCCAATCAGTGATTCAACATAATCATTGGTAAATTCACCCTTTATATTTTTTTCTATTCTATGGTAAGTTTTAAATTAGTGAAATGGTTGTGTAAATGACAAAATTATCCTTCCATATCAATGAAATCTTCCTTTTGGCAAAAATATGAGACCTTAAAAATCCAAATTTATTGCCTATCTTAAACTTCTAATCATTTGTGTTGTAGGACCTTGCTCAAAAATTGGATTGTAGAATCAATACAAAGCACTTATTTATTTCTCTTCAAAACACTTTAAATTTGGGATTAAAAAGAATTCACATTTTCATTTGGGTTATAAGAAAAACTTGTTTATTTTCCAATATATTTCCTTTTGTGCAAGTTTTAAATTGTTATTACTTGAGTTTCTTGTGGGGTTCTTTTTATATATGTTCTCCCCTTTTGGGTGACTAGTAAATGCAAGGTTCATTTTTTACTTATAGCGTTATTTTCTTTTGATTACTGGGGGTGGAGTTCATTTCCTTCCTACATGTCCTAGTGGTGTCTTAACTAGGAAGTCATAACCTAGAATTTTACCAACCCCATTATATAAGATAGGGTACATAAATTGATGTTATGTCAGTAATATCTTAGCTGAAATGTCCATCGAAGCTTGATTTTTCTAGTAGCACTTCATTGAAATCTTATGGATGAAGTGGGCATTAAGGGACTAGACCCTTTGAAGAATGGCCCATTAAATCTTGATGTCTAATTTATGGATTTTTGTGCCCACATATCATTAGGTATATCAAGACCATATAAAAATACAAGTAAAAATTTTAAGACCTTATTTTGTCATAGAACATTCATTGATGTAGGGGTGAAAATTTTATATCCCACTAAGATTACCTTACTCATAAAAATATTTTGAGATAAGGGCAGGATAAAAACACCATCACTAATTACAATAATTTTTAAAATAATCTTAAATTTTATAATCCTCTTTAAAGGTATGTATATTGAAGGTCAAGTGAATGCAATGAAACCCTGTGAACGTTATTATAACTACCTTGCAATTCTTGTATGTTGTTGCTTGATTGTTGTGTCAAAACCTTTCTTAAAATTGAAACCAAATCAAACATACTTAATCTAAATCCAAACCATTTTTATACACACACAAAAGGTATTACTCTACTAAATTTATGGGTCAAACAAAAGTGACATGTCAAACTTGGTCCAAATACATACCTTTCTTATCTAAACTGTGCCAATAACTTTCCCAATCTAAAATCAAGGTCTTTTCCTAATCCAAATTGAAAATTCAAACCGATTCAAGACCAATTCCAAATTTTTGTCCAAATTGTGTTGTTGTGCCATCCACTTTATTCTAAAGATTAAATCGAAGTTCCAATTCTAATAAACTTTATTTTAAAATACAAACAAATTACAATTCCAAGGCCACGTTCCAATTCTAGTCAAACTATATTGAATTCAACCAAGGTCAACAACTTTTATAATTAAAAGGTCTAAACCTTGTTTAGTCTTGATTTGATATTGTCTAAAACCAACTTTATTCCAATGTTCATACATTTAGAGTTACTAAAATTTCTCAATTAAATCAACTCTCCTTTATTAATTCATAAAGTCAAGTTTTCAGTATCTAATACTTTCAAGTCAGAGACCAAATTCAAATGTTTTTACAAAAATAAACACTAAATGTTTATATTCAAAACCATTATATTTAAATCCTTTTGCACACCTTTTGAAAACATGTTTGATCCACATAGCCTTGCTTGTTGAAACTATTTAAATTTATATACCTTTTGATTAGTGTATTTTAATTTGATATTTTGACACAAGCAAGAGTCCTTACTTCAAATATTCTCAAGTTATATTTTGAGTAAAGTCACATACCAAGTTAAGACAAGCTAAAAGTATCCAAGCCTCTTTCAAAATTGATATCATAAACCTAGACATGATAAATTATACATTTAGTGGGGATATATATAACCCATACTTTGATGAAGAGGTAGTTTACAACCCATACATGTATGACCACTATGTAGAGGATAAGGAATATCAACAATACCTAGCAACATACCATCTAATACCAAACTTGAACACCATAATCAATACCTTCCATACCTTCTAACCATATAAATTAATTCTGAATAAGGACAATATCAAACGTACCTTACACATGTATAATTTGATAGAGAACATAGTCCTAATCTAATGTAACTTGTAAATACACCTCCTAGTGTTGAATACATACATACATGATCAATTTACAGACAACTCTTTGACAAGGATGAACATCTTGTCAAATTGTTAGAAATCGAGGGAAAATTACCCTTTGTTTTTATCATAAAGGATTTATATTATTTTGTTAGACTACCCAAAGAAACATATCTTGAATTATTAGATAATCAAGCCACTTTTGATCAAGATAAAAATCTATACCAACTTTAGATTAGGTTCTCATAGTGTCCAACAAGTGAAATGGATAACTCATTGACTAGTTTTCTCAAATCTAGCTTATTGCTTCTCAAATCCAACAAGCTAAACATACTTTAACTAATCTCTTTAACTCCCTTACTACATTACATATTCAAAATCCATCACTAATAGAGCTAAATCATTTTATTGTACAACCAGTGTGTTTATTAACCTATCCTAAATTTAATCCTAATCCATTTTACAATAAGATATTAGTTTCATATCTATTTATCAAACTTATATCCAAAATTAATCTATTAAATAATCATAATTTGAATCTTCCCATGTATTATTTTCAACATATGGGGGATAAATCTTAAAATTGATATACCAAACCATATAAATTTCCCTTTAAAAAATAATAAAATATTCCTTAAAATTCACAGTAAATAATTTCTTCCAACATACCAGGTACTTTACAACAACATGTTGATACCATGCCTAATTTGCAACAACATGTTACAAATAACAATCCACTACTTCAACAAGTTGAAACCAATATTCTACCTCAACTACTGGTAACAAATCCCCCACTTCAATAAGTGTCAACTGATCCTAAGAAAACATTATATAATTAATAACATATTTATATTATTCAACCACTTGTCACTTCTATTCAATAAGGGGCTTCTTCTAGCCAACATCATGTTCCACTTAACCAACAATAGGTTCTCCTACATGATGAATTCTCAAGAATTAACAATAGATTCCCCTCTCATCTTAAAAAGTTATCTTAAATACCCAAAAAACATTCCTCTGTTCAATTATCAGTTCCCTTCAAATCAATGCCACACTAAAAAATAAGTGCCTTCTCAACAATAGTTCCCCTGTTAATAGTACAACTCTAATCAAAGAGTAAATATTCCTAGTATAACTAATCACATATAAATTCCCCAATATTATATACTACCTCTTTATCTAATTCAAGGTAATGTGTCTAATTACTCTCACCAAAGTCCCACCTTTTAAGATTTGTAGGAAGTCAAAGATGAAGTTTCAACTATTCAATTAGAAAATCAGAATAAGAAATTTAAAGTAGATGGCTTATGATCTTATCCCTTTGATATGAGATATATTTAGATACCTTTTCAACATCATTTTGAGATTCCCAAATTTGATAAATATAAATGGAAAATTGATCCAAAGGAGCATCTAAAATATTTATTTGTCGCATGTCACGAGGTTGCATATAACAGTTTGGATGGGCACACCTTAAAATGGTTCCTTATTCTACCTAATAATTCCATTGATAATTTTGATTACTTTTCATAAATATTTGTGAAACATTTCTCTTTTAATGTAGAACATGAGATAACTATGGTTGACTTACGGCAGGATAAACAATGAGCTGGAGATATATTTGCTAGCTATATGCAAAGGTGGTGCACATTGGTTAGCTAAATTCCACATAATATCCTTGACAAGTAATTGGCTATAATGTTTAATACCAATATGAAATATAACATAACTTATAATATCAAGCTTAATTTCACTAATACATTTGAATAAATTATTGTTAATGGAATATATATTGAGCAAGACCTTATAGAAAAAGGGGAAATCAAGATTTACTCTCAAAACCAGCTTTGAAAGAAAGCTTAGATGTAAGATCCTGCATAAGTTCAAGTAGGTAAATAGAATAAGACTGAACCATTCAATAGGAACATAAATGTTGTAGGAGATGCGGTAACTAAATCCTAGTGTGTTAAAATGGTACAACCACTATATATTTAGGAAACCCCACTTACTCAACATCTCACTTTACAAATACCCCCTCCAATAAGAGGTCATTATTATAATAAAGTTTTTATTAATCTTGGAGATCCTATTAAGATGGTTTTCCATAAGCTATCTACTGCTAACATGATCATTTGACCAATGCTAAAACCATTTATAGAAAACCAACCTAAGCCTGATTGGTATAAAGAAAATGGATTTTATGATTATCATTGGGATAAAGTTCATTCTACTCACATATACATACAACTTAACCATCTCATCTAAGATTTTATTGAAAGTGGCAAAATAGAGTTAGATAATGTGGCCACGAAGTCTAATAACAATTTCAATTTTTTTAAAATCTCTTTTCCACAACATAAATCCAACAATAATTAAAACCAAAATCAACATCAAGCCAACAACCATAATAATAATAGGTCTACTAACAATCAAAATCAAAGGCAAAATAAATAACAACAAAATTGAAATCAAGGTCATGATGCCCATTCCAATAAAGTTAACTATAATATTGTCCCCTTCAGACTATGATAATGTCATAGGTCACATTACAAGTGGACATATAGCTACCATTAACATCAACTCTAAGTTAACTACTAATAGTACTCAATGTCCATCACCATCCATTTTGGGACCTCCTCCCTCATATGCTGATAATCATCCATTGGTGCAACTTGGTGTTCATGCAAGTCAATAGTTGAGAGTTACCATTTTAGGCTCTCACTCACCTTATTCTAATTATAATAACCTCCTATCAAGTTAAGGTTGTGTATTCACAAATTGACACTTTATGGTTATAATTCAAAGTCTTATACATTTCTAATAGTTTACTAGTCAATAAAAAGACAATTGGTATACATATATGGACATATTTTAGAGATTTTAACAAAGATTGTCTAAAGGATGATTTTCTATTGCCCAACATAGATGTTATTGTGGATTATACAATAGGATATGCGATATTATCTCTTATGGATGGATAGTTTGGTTATAATCAAATCAATATTTCTTTAGAGGATCAACACAAAACAACATTCACAACTCCATGGGGAATATTTTGTTACCAAGTTATGCTATTTCACTTGAAATTTTTTTGAGCCACATATCAATGAGTGATGAAAATTATCTTTCATGATATTAAGCATGATATTAGTGAAGATTATGTAGATGACATACTAGTAAAATCAAGGACCTATGTAGATCATCCTAAATTATTGAGAGTAATATTTGAAAATCTTCATGAATACAAAGTGCACTTGAACCCAAAGAAGTGTGCTTTTAGAGTTACATCTAGAAAATTTCTAGGCTTCATTATTTAATGTAGGGGAATTGAAGTTAATATGGTTAAATTTTAGGCTATTACTGAGATGTCTCATCCTACTATTAAAAAACTTAATATCCTATAGGGAAATATCTAGGTCATTCAACATTTCATTTCCCAACTTGTTGATTGATGCCATCCTTTTACACACCTTCTAGAAAAGGGTACTACATTTCAATGGAATGTTGAATGTCAAGAATATTTTTAGCAACTCATGTATTACCTAGAAAATTCACCACTACTCATTCCACCAACACCTAGGAAGACTTTCATTTCTTCAAATACAAGTGCCTTAAGGGCACTCCTTACCCAATATGATGATCAGGGCAAAGAAAGAGTTGTCTATTATTTGAGCTGAACACTGATTACTTATGAGAATGATTACAATCAAATTGAAAAACCTTATTTTTCATTAGTTATCATTTCTTAAAATCTCAAACATTATATGTTGAGAAACAATACCATGTTGATTACAAAAGTGGATCCTTTAAACTATCTATTATAAAAATAGGCTTTAACTAGTTGAATGGATAAATGGGTGATGTTGCTTAGTGAATTTGACATTAACTACATACACCAAAAGGCTATTAAAATTCAGGTATTAGTATATCAATTGGTTGAAGCACATATTCAAGATTCTAATCCTATCATAGTGCATTTTATTGATGAGGCCATTATGACTCTAAATGAATCCAAAGAATGTAAGTTATATTTTTATGGCTCTTTTACATCTCATGGTTCTAGAGTGGGGATATTGTACATTACACCATAAGGAGATATTATTGCCAAGGTATTTTTCATTGGATTCCCATGACCAAATAATATATTTGAATATGAGGCTTTGCTTCTTAATATTTATCTCATATTAGAGTTGAATATTTAGAATTTATCCATATATGGTGATTCACAATTGATTATTAATCAAGTAACTAATCAATATTAGACTAAGGATGATAATTGTTTACCCTACAAAGCATGATAGATACACTCAAGCTCAAATTTTAAGTAATATAATTTTAATAGGACATCGAGTTAATAATTTTTTTGATGCTATGACTGCTATTGGCTCTATGATTAAAATTTCTACTACTATCAAAGAGTATCAATTTTGAATTTAGAATCTTCTCATTTCAACATATGATTGTTTCGACTCTAAGATGATATAT
This sequence comes from Torreya grandis, assembly GCA_037957365.1. NCBI lineage: Eukaryota > Viridiplantae > Streptophyta > Pinopsida > Cupressales > Taxaceae > Torreya > Torreya grandis. The sequence goes on along the minus strand of JARHVA010004926.1, from coordinate 861,172 downwards.
GTCATTACTATCCCTAATTCCCACTAATAATTAGACATTTATTCATATATTTATGATGAAATCATTCCCACTGACCTATCACACAATCATATGAAATCCTTTATCCAAACCCCCTCCCGTTACACCCTGGCCCCATGTTCTAACATATGGGTTATGATGGAACTCTTATTTATTTTTTAAATTCATGAGAATCTAGATTAGCACATTAGGAAGTTCACAAAGGGGTTTATGGGGCCCATAGTAGTGGTATGGTCTTAGCCAAAAATATCATTCACACTAGTTACTATTGGCCCACTATGGAAGCAAATGCATGTGCTTATATCAGGAAATGTGTAGCATGTCAAAAACATGGTGATCTTATTCATGATTTAGCACAAGCACTTCAAATAGTTAAAACTTGGATATGTTTTACATAGGGTCTTGATATAATAGTAAAAATTAACCCCACTTCTTAATATGGACAAGCATATCCTTACTACCACTGAATATTTCACTAAATGGGTGTAAACAATACCTCTCAATTATATAATTGGTAAGTAGATATACAATACTAAAGCACCTCATATTTCATTATGGCATCCCTTATGTTATCATCTTAAATAATGGAATGTCCTTTAAAAATAAGGACATTACAACCATTTTTGTAAAATTCTATATTAAACATAATTTTTCCACTCCCTATTACCCTCAAGGTAACGTCAAACCAAGGCATCCAATAAAACCCTTGTCAAAATTATCAAAAATATTATCAATGAATTTGGCTATGATTAGAATTTGAAAATATTCACACCCTTGTGGGCATATTACACTAATGTCCACACCTTCATTGGTATAAAACCCTATTCCCTATTTCATGGATTTAAAGCAATCCTTCTTATTGAGATCACGTTGCCCTCCTTGTGTATTTCACTATAGGATATTTTTGTTGAGGAAGACTATTGAGTTTCTAGATTATCAAAACTAGAACTATAGACAATAAATAGTTGACCACACTAAATCACCTCAAATATTATCAGAATAAACTATGTCAGGGTTATAAAAAATCACATCATATCTCAAAAGTCTAAGCTTAGTGATATTGTATTAAAATAAAATCAAAATAAAACTAATGCTAAGTGAGAAAAGAAAGGTAAGTTTGAACAAAAAATTTGAGCCCCTTTGTTTTTATAGCTAAATATTAATCTAGTTCATATATACTATCTACTAAAGATGGGTATGAATTATATGAGCCAATGAACATTAATAATCTCAAGTATTTTTATGCTCCAAAAGTTGATCTCCTATCTATGAGTACACCTTCTTGGGGGAATCCCTAATCCATTCTATCTTTTCTCTATTTTTTCCCCTTACCTGGGGGGGCATCCCTTCACTATTACCCCCCATTTCCTATTATCATGCTAATTAGATTATGATTAAATTGGTAAAAGAGGTAAATCCATGGAAATATTTAGTAGGAGTATAGTAGAGTTACAAAATAGTTTGTGTTAGAATCTCTTTGTAGATGAAATGACAAAAAATGAGCGTCATGTTTTTATAGCTTGTATGACTTTTTATAGCTCCCTTGAATTCTTTCCATTCTTATTTCCATTCCCTCATTTAATCCCTTTTCATCATGATTCATTATTTCAAGAGAGGTTATATCTTATTAAAATTTCTTTTTGAATGGTGCTCCCTATTTTTCTCATGTATGGACAACCCTTTCACATTTATTATTGAATCCTTATACCCACAATTACCATGTCATTCAATAGATGTTTTTGGGACTATCATTTCTTGTCTAATTTATATGATTTCATCAAAAATGTCTTTTTTATATCCTTTAATAAAATTTGACAAACATTCACATATTCCAAAAAACCTTAGAGATCTAAATAATTCCTTACATAAATCCTTAATAAAGTTTCACAGTTTGAAATCCCACAAGTTTTCCCATCTGTACCCATATTTAATATGACATTCTAATTAGTTTTCATTCTATTAGTAAACTTGGATTTCCATTTTATCATATCTAGGTTGAACATGTTGACATACTTAATAGATGATTCCATCTACTTATGGGTTGAAAAATCTATAAAAGTGGGAACAAATTCATTTCCTATGCTCTCACTATTTTATGAGTTAAGATTTCATGCTCTCACCATTTTGTGAGTTTAACCAACCAATATCACTCATGATAATCTTAATCATTTTTCATTCCCTATTCATACATGTTATTTTTTCCATTAAATTTCTATCAAACTAAAGTGTCTTGAGGTCTAATTAGACTATTTATGTAGCCATATATTTTTTGAGGTCATCTTAGCCATCCTTTCTCCCATGTTCTTGACATTTTTTGAGCATATCTATATCTCACACACTTTCCATTTTGGCAAGATCTTTCCTTATATGTTCTTATCATTTCATGAGTGTTTTCCTAAATTTCCTCTATAATCAATCTTCTTTACTTATTATCACATTTTTTCTTTCTAAATCCATGGGAGAAATGCATTTAGCTTGAATTCCATGGGACTATGTAAGCAATATACACTTGCATGGGTCATTTGGAGTCAATTCAATCACCCCTTCCTTATTATTATATTCCCCCTCCTTAGTTTTGATTATGTTACCACACCCTTGGACTCAAGAGTAGTGCCTTCTCTATTACACACACTCATTTACTAATATTATGTTTATTTGATTTCACTTGTATGTTTGTATGATGATTATTTTATTTATTTATCTATGTGATGATTTTTTAATTGATTGCCCTGATTTAGCACATTATGATTTTCACTTAAGTTTTGATAAGACATATCTTGATTTTATGTTAAGAACATTTTTATCTAATTTTAAAATAGATTTAAGTGAATTTTATTTTAATTTTAAAGATTTATTTTCCATATCTTATTTTAAGTTACATACATTCACATTTTGAATTCACATTTATATGCTTTGAAAAACAAATGTTATCATGATTCTTTTTTAGATTATGAATCATACTATCATGTGTAAAATTAATAAAATCAAGTCTCAAAAGATTAAGTAGTGTTAAATAAACTATCTATCCAATCTAACCATAAGAATGAAAAAAATGATAAAATAGTGATATCTATACATAAACATCATAATAATTCACATCACATCATTTAACATAACATCTATCTCATCAATAATCATAATAATAACATCTAAAAATACAAATCTTATCAATCATGTCTAATCTAATTAAAAGAGACTGATAGGATATTTTTATACCTCTCACTTAAACAATTAATAGATTGGTATCATTTTTTACTATATACAATGTCTAAGGCTATATACAATGAGACTATTGGATATTTGAGTTTACAGTTCACTTTTTTGGGGGGTTTACTCTACTATAATGTCTAATTCCTAAGGATAGGAAATAAGACTCTTAATCTATTTTAAAGAAAGTAAATATAAAAGGTCTATTAATTGATGATCTCCTATGACATTTTTTGTGAAAAATATTATTCAATTCACACCATCAACATCAATAAATTAAACAACTGATATAAGACATTATGGTGTTCTCACTTGATTTGCCTAGCTGGGTAGGATAGTGTAATATTTTAGAATATGAGAATGTTGTCTATTATCACTTATATGGCTCTTAGAAAATTTTGAATATGGAGATGAGTTAACAGAATTTACTTCCTATGAAATTTAAAGACACAATCTTGCATAAAGAAAACTCACTGACATTAATTTGAAACAACCTTTTGCATTTAATAGAAACACACTTGCATTAAAAGGAAATTCACTATTTACTTTGAAAAGGAAATCACACTTGCATTGAAAAGAGAAATCACACTTGTTTTGAAAAGGGAAATAACACTTTACAACAAAATGAAATATACCTGAATTAAATAAATACACTTTTAAACTATAAACTAAAATACCAACTTATCCTAATCCTTGGAGAGAAGTGGGCCCTTGCGCCTTCCTCAAAATAGGAATAACTTTACTAAATAATGAAAAGGAATGCTGAAATTTATTTCATTAACAAAGGAACATGTACAGATATGTAAATACTAGAATGCTTCATCTAATTTCTAATCACTATTGATTAACTAACGCATTGATTAGCTACCTATCTAGAATGAAAGAGACATGTATTTAAAACACATCTTAATAACTATTCGTAGAATATAAAATATGGTGATCTAAATGGAAAAATGTTTTTATTTAAAATATATAATATCTAGGAATCAAATCCCATCTATATAGGAAGGCATTGGCACTAACTCAACTAATAATAAATGAAATATAACTAGCATATATCTAAAGAGATTGTGTCTAGTTTTACAAAATAGAAGTATAATTATATGTGGATCATTTTAGACCATTACTATAAATATTAATTTCTAAAAAAAGATATCTAAATATGGAATATATGTATATGTGTGTGTGTGTGTGTGTGTGTACACACACACACACACACACACACATATACACATACATATATATGTATACATATATATATATATATATATATACATATATATATATATATACATATATATATATATACATATATATATATATATACATATGTATGTATGTATATATGTATACATATATATATATATACACACACACACACATATATATGTATACATACATATATATATACACACACACACACACACACATATACATATACATATATATATATATATATATATATATATCTGTGTGTGTGTGTGTGTATCTATATATACATACATACATACATACATACATATATATATATATATATATATATATATTTCTTTAGAGTTACTATCTTGATCTATAGGATCTAGTTGGACATCTTCATATCACACTTGGGAATCCTTGGAGCACTATTGTATGGGTCCTAAAAGCACCTTTGGAGCATATTTAGAGCATTTTTGGAGCATCTTCAAGGCTGCAGATCTTTAGAGATCAATGTGTTCTTCATTGAATCTTTAAAAATGTTACCAAAAAGGTTTGTCAAAACTATTTGATGTCTTCTCAAAATGATCTTACTATAGGCATGCATTTCTATATATAAAATTGTGATCATTTCACCCAAGTTAGACATAATAACAAGATAAATAATTAGCAATGTATCATATTCAAATAAAGGATAATTACACTCATCACCTACTAAGATAAGACCTTAAATATTAAATGTAATGTAATATATAGCCAAAAGGTAACACTTATGGATAGTTTGTATTATATGTAATAAGCTATATGGAATTATCATCATTTCTCCCCCATACTTTACCTTTTGCAAGTCCTCTTGAAAACTAGTGGGATAAAATTATTCTTGAATCAAAAACTCCACAATCCAATCATTGATTAAGATCATAGATCTAAAAATTATGCCACCAATCATGATGACCTCTGGACATAAATCCATAATCTCTTACTACTATGTGAAGCCATGCCTAAAATTCTATCTTTGCTCGATTGTGCCAATTTTGCCATGGAGATAGAGGAAAAAGAAGGATGGGAGGCCTAAATCTCATTCCAAACCACACATCTCATCTTTCTTCATCCAATAGCTAAGTGATAATTTGTGTAACCACCCAGGCCCTCCTAAGGCTTCACTCAATGGTGGTGGGACTCATATATTCCCTATATTTTAAAAAAATAGGCAAAGTTTCCCACCTAGATATGCTTGTATTGATGGAGTTGGTGGAATTTTGGATTATAATAGCTTTGAAAGATGCTATATTTTCTCTCAATTATTTATGGTATTCATTTTTCATGTACATGTGGTACATGGGGTGAAAAGAAGTAAGGAGTTTATGGGCCTCTAGAAATTGAGGTCTTATACATAGTCCTTTAGTGTTATGTAATTCAAATAATTTATTGTGTGCTTGATTCCATGTTATATGATTTTTCATGGTAGAAAGGAAAACATGCAATTGTTTTTCCCCTACAAATAAGCTCACTAGAAATCTAGACTGATAACCCAACATGTTAAAAAGATAGAATTTAGAGATTTCATCCTATATTTCTATGATACTTTTTAGAAAGACATCCATAAACATATGTTCATCTTAAATAACATTATAAAATAAAAGAGAAATCAATTCTATTTTCCATTTTTAAAATTGTTCATGAATAAAAAGAACACAGAATGAGGAAGGTTGTCTGCATCATAATTTTTTTTCAAAAATTTCACAAAATTTTTGAATAGAAGTCTGAGCTTTCTATAGCTACTACTGAGAATCCACTTTAATCATAGCATTTTCTTCTTCCAATTTCTAAATTTTATGCTAAAATTTATTCAAAACTAAAATAAATTCATGAAGTGGTAGAGGTAATGAAGGAATAGCCCTTGTCAGTCCTTCAATTTGTACAACTATTTCCCTAGTCTCCCTCTATATAGCTTGTAAGGAAGCTAACAACTTAGTAGTCTGAGTGGTTAGCTCTTGTATATGAGTAGTTTGTTGAGAAAGCAATTAATTTTTACTAGAAATAGACTATTGCAAATTATTAATATAAGTATCTTACCAACAATAGAATTTTGTAAATTAATAATTTGGGCATCCTTATTTACAAGAGAATTCTATAAAGTACTCAATTCATGAGACTAGGAAAACATCTAATTATGTATTCTAGTCTACTCAGAATTAAATAACATAATAATTAATTCTTATGTCCTAACTTGAGAAATATATTCTTCATATCTTCTTTCCAAATTAGTAATAGTGTGATTCTTACCTTGTAGTGTTGATTGAAGAAATATAATTATGTCTATTGTTATCAAATGGTTTCCTCATGCCAAGACAAAGTCATAAAATGATACATTTCCTCATTGTCATGAGTAGGCTAGGGAGAAGATGGACCTTATTCTATAAGTGTAGCTTTTCCCTTATCAACTATAGAGGGTAAAGGTATTTTTTCTTATTGAGCCATAATTTCTTCTATAAGGGTTTCTTCTTCAACTACAATTTCCTATGTAGGGGTTTCTTCTTCAACCATTTTTTTAGTATCTATAAATTATATGGATGAGATTACGCTTTCCAAAATTTTGGCTTCTTATACATCTCGTTCTTTGTCCTACAAAATTAGATGATGACTTCATCATATTTTGAGTAGAGGAGTAGGGTTTTCTGATGAAAACCCTATTTGTCCTTTTGATCTTTAGCACAACATCTTCATAGTTGAGGGTGTTGAATATGGGCCTTCTTATATTTATATGATTATGGGAATAGGAGAAATAAGATATGGTGATTTCTTGGCATAAATTTGAGAGGATTTTTATAAAAATGAGGACCAATCCTTTTCACCCTTAGGTTTTTATAGAAAATGATGCCGATAGATGAGGTTAACCAAACCATGATGTCTGACTAATCCATTTCCCCTTTTTAATTTCTGAGAAACATTAATTATAGCATGGTTAAGAAAGGATGGAAAGATTACCTAGTATTATGATCTAGTAGCTCCTTCCCTCAAATGAATAAGAAGTCACATGCAATCTCCACCAACCATTGTGAATTGGCCATCATAAGTAAGATACTTCATAACCTAAAATGTAACATTCTACCATGGCTATGGTAGGTTGTCTCCCATGATTCCTCTAGCCACACCTTGTGGGGATTTGGCCAATCTAGGATGGAACTCATTTCCATCAATGAACATTTAAATTAAGTTGACAAAACTCAATTTCTAGTGATAACTACACCCTCCTTAGGAATTATAGAGAGTGCACTAATCATAGAGGAATCCACTAGAATATACTCACCTTTGACAAAAAAATGGTCCTCATAAAAAATTTCAAAGAATTTTTGCATAATATTTTCCTAAAAACCCTGAAATGTTTAAAAAAAATTCAACCATCCTATCCTATCAAAAATATCCCTAGCTGATTCATCTTTTAATAACACTAAGCTGAATCTGGTTCAATTTTATTCTTATTGCCTCCCATCTTTGGAGATAATCACATTTTTTTCATAAAGCTTCTTATGTGATGAAAAATGGATCTCAAAATTACATGGGGTACAAAGGAAGGTAACGAATTGGGGATGTGATGAAACAAAGAATGGAAAAAAGAATGAATAAAAAATAAAGGCATATCATTAAATTATGGAAATAATTATGGTAGAACACTATAGAGCATGTATATTTTTAATGAAAAAACCCTTTTTAGTTCATAATCAATGACATGGTGTAATGGATCATAATTGTCAACCCTTGAAATAATATCCATAATGATTTTTACATCACATCATATCTTTTTGAAAAGGTCCTTTTTTTACAAATAAATTCACATCAAATCTTTGAATGTGGTAATGATACTCATGTCATTGCATCTACATGGAATCATAAAAACTTCTCCATTTGAGAAAGTGTTGTCTATCTAATGATGATACATGCATAACATGAAACAACAAATACATAAGATTTTTGGGAAATAAATACAACTATAACTCTATCGTATTGATCCATGTCTATCTCCTAAAGATGGCATGTGACCTACAAGGATAAACAAGTTTGAGAAGATAGGTCTATTGACAACAATTCATATTTGTTACAGAAGTTTCTTCTAAAAAGTTCCATTTCTAAATTTCACATTTTAGTAGTTTTTTAATATATTTTTTTAATTTTATCTTTTTCTCATTTTTTAGAATTTTTAAGGAAGGAGAATCACCATTTGCTATTTTTCATCACTTCTTAATTGGATGTCTGATGTATAGATTATTTATTTTTAGTGGTAGAACTAGGTTCTTCCATAAGGTCAAATTGGTCTTGATTTTGCTCAATGAACTCTTCCTTGTTGAGAGCTCTTCTACATACATTAAACCTATGATCATTAACCAAAACTTTCTTTTATTCACCAAAAATTGGTTGAAGTTGGATGAAGCTATTGCTATAATTATTTTTGATCATATATGGTCCCAACCATGTTGTACTATGTTTACCCTTGAAATTATAGAATTTATAATCAAATAGAAGTACCCAATCACCTTCTTCAAAATATTTTTCTTTGATTTGAGTATCATGCCATTACTTTCTTTACTTCTAGATGATGCTAGTTTGAGTAAGTGCATTCATTCTTAGTTTATCTACCCCATTTAGTTACATGATTCTTTCTTTCTATGCTTCATCAAGATCAATTCTCATATCAATTATTATCTGCAATTCAAACTCTATTAGTAACAAAGTATTTTTTTCCAAAAACAAGTTCATATGAAAAGAATCTTGTAGTTGTCTTCCATGTTGTATTGTATGCCCAAACTACTTTAGCTACTCTATCTACCCAATCTTTTCTATTACTATTCACTATTTTAGTTAGAATATTTTCTAGCTCTCGATTGGTGACCTCCACTTACCCATTAGCTTGGGGATAATATGGTGAAGATTTATTATGATTGATTTAGTATAATTATATGAAAAACTTGATCATGTTAGACATGAATTGAGGCCTTTGATTATAAACAATATATATAGGAGATACAAAGCTCAACATGATATTATGATATAGAAAATCAAAAACCATTTCTTCCCTAGCAAAGGTAAGTCCCTACATTTCAACCCACTTAGTAATATAATTAGTACATATTAATAAATACTATTTTTTTTTAGATGGTGGGTTGATTGGTTTAGAAAAATACAAATCCCATTTATCAAATGGTTCTAAAATTATTTAAGGATGGAGAGGAATTTTAGAGGATAGAGTAGGCTTATCCATCCTCTGGAAAGGATCAAATTTCCATACAAATATTTTTATAGTCTTGTAAATAGATGGCCACTAATAACCCACACCAAAGATTTTATGAATGGTATTTTTTGCTGAATAATCTCCTCCTCTTGATTCACTATGAAATGTTCTTATGATGTCATACACTTCATCTTCTCTTACACATTTACAAAGTACATGATCAAGTCCAATTTTAAACAACATTCCTTTAAACCATTTGAAATGATAACTATCTCTAACCAAATGTTTTCTTTCTTTAGAAGTAAAAGAATGAGGGAACTTCCTTATTTCTATGTAATTATCCATGTCTACAAACCATGAGGAGTATGTAGATATAGAAAATAGATGTTCATCTAGAAAATAATCCTACATAGGTTCATTTCACCTATAGTGATCAATCAAGACAAAGAGTCCGTAACAACATTATACTTCCTAGGTTTATCTATGATGGTAATATCAAATTCTTGCAACAACAATAACCATATAATTATTCTCCCACCTAATACTACTTTATTCATTAATTACTTAATAGATGAATTATCTATATAGATAAACGCCTGATAACTAGTAATGTAATGCATAAACTTATTTATAGCATGAACAATAGCAAGAAATTTATTTTTTTATGGTAGTGTAGTTTTTCTCTATGGGAGTAAGATTCTTACTGATATAATAAATGGCATAAATTTTTGTGTTCTCATTTGTTTGGCCTAAAACTTATCCTAATGCATTATTGGAAGCATCTATTTAGATATGGAAATGATTTTCCCAATTAGAACCTTTCAATATTAGAATAATCATGATTTTATTTGTTAATGTTTTAAAATATTCTTGACACCTATCATTCCATATAAATTCATTGTCTTTTATTAGCAAATAAAACATAGGTGCAACCATCTTGATGAAGTATTCAATAAATATTCTATAATATCTTACGTGACTGAGAATTTTTTAAAAATCTATTGTGTTTGAGGAATTGGGAGATTATAAATTACCTCAATATTTTTGGGATCTAATTTTATTACTTGAGAAGAGATATGATGTTCTAAGACTATCCCTTCATTAACCATTATGATACACTTCTCATTACTCAAATATACTTGGTGTTCATCACATCTAATAAGTAATTTATCCAAATTATTCAAAGTTTCATCAAATTTATTATCAAAGATAGTGAAATCATCCATGTACACTTCCACATGGTTATTTTTTAGATTAGAAAAGATGGTTAATACTACTTTCTAAAAGGTAGCAAGGGCATTGCATAATCCAAAAGGAATGATTGTATAAGAAAATGTTCCTCATAAGAAGGTAAATGTAGTTTATCTTGATATTTAAGGGATACTATAATTTGATTATATCTACTGAATCCATTTAATAAATAAAAATATTGTTTCCCTACTAAGTTTTCCAAAACTTGATCAATAAAAGGCAAAGAAAAGTAATCTCTCATAGTGCCTTTATTTAATTCTCTATAGTCTAGAAAATCTCTCCATTTTAAATTATTTTTATGAATAATGAATAGAGGTGAAACCCATTGAATATCAAATATGGGATGGATAAAACCAACTTCTAATACTTTTTCTATCTCCTTCTTAACAATTTCTTTCAAGGCTAGGTTAATTCTCCATTGTGGTTGTCTGAATAGTCTAACATATTTGGTATATATGTGATGTGTATATACACTGGGATATATTCCTTTCATATCATTATAATCCAAAGAAAAATATTTTGTGTGTTATAACAATACATCAAACACTTTTATTTCATGTTAGTCAGTTAACTAGTTGTTGATATTCAATAGTTTACCAAGTTGGATTGTAATCTGCTTAGTGCCTAGAACAATGGAATTTAACTATTTGTATTCATTCATCAAGGCATTCAATGGAAATGTGTGTGGTATTAAAATTTTAAGTGTATCCACATCCTTGTAAAAGGTTTTACTTATGGAAATTATATTGGTTAATGGATAATGAAAATCATCTAAAAATGAATTTTGCCCATTTTGAGCCCAGTCAACTATGTCTTGTTGAATGTATTATGGACCAAATAACATGTTTGGTGATATTATAACATTTTTTAGACTCTAAATAATAGAGATGGATTCTTCCTATTCATTATTTTTCATCTTTAGAGCTAATCTTTTAGTATTTGGAGTTAAGATACTAGTATTCAGAGCTAAGCTATTGATCTTTGATGCTAGGCTTTCAAACTTTAGAGAAAAATTATTGGACTTTGGAGTAAAACTATCGAACTTCAAAACTAGGCTTTCTTAATCTAAATCTTCAATTATTTGTTCCTCAAATTCTTGTACATGTTATTTAATGGTAAACATGGCTAATGAAGACACATTATTCTAATTTTGTTCAGGTTGATCCACCATATCTTTTCAAAAAGACCCATCGAAGGTCTAACAGATGGGTAGAGAGATATATATTTAGCATGAATTCCATTATAAATGGTCAAGTTTATAGATCTACAATAAATTCATATTATAATTATAGATAACCAAGGTCTACCAAGAATGATTGGATATCCTACACTCTTTGGTTTGGGTTGAAGGATCTTGAAATCTACAAGATATTCCTAGGATTCTATGGTGACTGGTACATTCTCAATGGTTCCTTAAGGTGCAAGAGTGGATTGATCTATCATTTTCAAGATTTTAGTGATAGGATAAATCCCTATGAGAGATAAAGACTTTATTGTATTTAAAATCATTATGTTTATGGAAACACCTATATCTATAAGCATATTTATAATAAACTTGTTCCCAATTGTCACAGTCATCATAGGACTTCCAGGATCTCCATATTTAGGAATAAGTATGTTTCCTACTAATTACTTAAATTATTTTAGGATATTATTTATTCCTTCCTAGTGCTTTGATGTATAATACTTTCATTATTTTATTCAACTCAAGAATATCCTTAATTCCTCTTAGCAGAGGAATTTTTATCTTCATCTTTTTTAATTTGTGCATCAATTCAAAATCCTCCATAGGATTTTCTTCTTTAAGTCTCTCAAGAAATGGAATAGTATGAGGATATTGAATTATGGTTTTTTTGGTTATGACTTCTACCTTTTTTTCAATTGGTTCTTAGACTACAAGTGGCTCAAGAATATTTTCATCATTTGTAATTCATTTATGGTAATGGTTGAATCTCTTAATAACTTACCTAATTTGATTTGAACATTATTACACTTAGATAAACTACTTGCAACATTAATTTATTGATCAACTCCATAAAAATGTGTATTTGATCTATTCTTTATATTTACCACTAGTTGGGTAGGTAACTATGGTTGGTTAACCTAATACTTAATTGGTGGTGGCTGAGATTATGAAGGCATCAAGGCTTGTTGTAGATGAAACCTTTTTTGTGTTTGATATTATTTATTTGACCATCGAGGTGGTGACTACTATATCTAGGGTGATTGTTAATTTTACTATTATGTCTAGGGTTATGAAGGGTTTTGAGGAATTCCCCATATTTGTGGCATCCATTATTAATTACCCAATGTTTGTGGTTGTGGTGGTCCCCACATTGGTGGTGTGATTTTCCCAGCCCATGGTGTCATCCATGGATTGGAAGGAAATCTTAGATCAAATTGATTTTGAGGATGGGAGTAATAATTTCCTTGTCTTTGAATAAATTTCACTTCCTCAACTATATGTATAATTATTTTACTTGGTTTCTCATGGTAGGAAGATGTTTGTAATTCTTGGTCTGATGGTCTAGGTTGAAAATACCACATACCTATATTATTTCTAAGGGACAATCTATCACTACATGTTTGAGTCTGCATCCAGGACAATATATTGACAATTGCTCAGTGTTGGTAGTATTGGATTTTAATTTGAAGCATTATAATGTGGATGTCTATGGTAATAAAATGTCTATCTTTAAATTATTATATTATTCCATTAATTGGACAAATTTAGGTGATTTTCCTAACCTTTATTTATTTATACTAGGTATTATCCTAGAGTAGTTAGTACATAATGTTGAAATTTGATGAAAGGTTAACTTATCAATGCCACCCTTTCCCATTAGGTTCAAAGCATCACATGCATCATCATATAAGACTTTAATAAATACTATCTTAATGACCTCCTCAATGAGTTTTTAACCACTCCATTTATGGGTAAATATAAACCTATCAAGGTAATCTTTTAAGCTTTCATCTTCATTTTTTAAATCTTAAAAAAGTCTTCTTTCTATTCTATGAATCTACAATAATCCTAATATTTATCTAGAAATATAGTTTTCATTTCATCCTAAGTGGTTCTAGAATTAGTCTCAAAGCCCATGAACCATCTCATGGCTACATCCTTGAGTGTAGATAGGAATAACTTCAAATTTTGATTATCTGTGACATAGTCATATGTTTGGCAAAGAACCTGAAATTCAAATAGGAAGTGATTTGGATCCCTTGAGGATTTACCTTTGAATGTAGGTAAAATATATGGTGAGATATTTTTCATGAAAATTCTATTATTATGACCTAAGCTGATTGGATAGGAAAAATTTCTAGCATGTTAAGGTTATCGATCAGGATTTTCTACATGTGCATGTTCATCTCTCATATTTTCTTCCTGACTTTGGTTATTAATCCAATCTAAATTCTCTTCAAGGTACTCTATCTATGGTCTACCTCAGAAGGATAATATTTATTGGTTATCATATCTTCTTCTTTAAGAGCTTATGGATAAAATCTAACTATTCTAGAAAGAGGATTTTTAGGATCAATTCTTGCTATATGAGAAGATGTCTTGAATAAGATTCTTCTTGTATGATCTATTTGTAATAATGAACCTTGATCAGTAGAGGAATAAAAAAATTATTGTATATGGATTTCAATTTCCTTTTTTTCACTTCTTAATATTTCTAGTAAGGGTAGGATCCTTTCTTCTTCTTGTTTTATTTTGGACCCTTTAGAGATAAACCATCTTTGAGAATCTCTTGGGCAGTTCATAAATCTAAGGATTCTTGGAATTTTTTTGTGTTTTTGGGTTTTATGAATGTTTTTAAATTTTCCCTATATAAATCTAGTGTAGGATCTCACTAACACTTATTGATTGAAAGTGTCCCCAATAATTTGGTATAATACCAAAAATGATAGGCTATTGTTATACCTCTCATTTAACCAATCAATGGATTGGTGTCATTTTCTACTAGGACCAATGTCCAAGGCTATATGCAATGAGACCATTGGATATTTGAGTTTATAATTCACTATTTTGGGGGTTTACTTTATTGTAATGTCTAAATATTAAGGATAAAAAATAATACTCTTACCCTATTTTTAATAAAAGTACATCTAAAAGGTTTTCTAATTGAAGATCTCCTATGGCATTCCTTATTAAAAGGATTCTTTAGTTTACACCATCAACATCTAGAACTTAAACATATAACATAATACATTATGGTGTCCTCACTCGACCTGACCATCTGGGTAGGATAATGTGATATTTTATAATATGATAATGTTGTATATTGCCACGTATATGGCTCCTAACAAATTTTGAATATGGAGATGAGTTAACAAACTTTACTTACTATAAAATTGAAAGACACATTTTTTAATATTGAAAACTCACTTACTTTGAATTGAAACAACCTTTTTCATTTAATTGAAACACATTTTCATTAAAAGTAAATTCACTCGTTGATTTGAAAAGGCATTCAAACTTGCATTAAAAATAGAAATCACACTTACATTTAAAAGGGAAATCACACTTTACATTAAAATGAATTATACTTGAATTAAAGAAATACACATTTAAACTATAAACTAAAATACCAGTTTATCTTGATCTTCTAACAGAAGTGAGCCCTTAATCCTTCCTCAGAACAAGAACATATTTACTCAGTAATGAAAATGAATGTGTCACTTTATTCCATTATCAAAGGAACATATATAGATATGTGAAACTACACTAGAATTATTCTTCTAATTTTTTATCACTATTAATTGACTAACTCATTGATTAACTAACTATATGGAATGAAAAGGAGACATGTATTTAAAACACATCTCAATAAACATTCATAAAATACAAAATATTGAAATCTAAACAGCCAAATCCACTTATTTGAAATATATGATATCTAGAAATTAGATCTAATACTTATAAAAAGGCATTGAATTTGAATCAACTAACAATAGATAGAGAATAACTAACATAGATTTGATGAGATTGTGTTTATTTTTACAAAATATAAGTATACTTATACCCAAATCATTTTAAACCATTAATATAAATAGTAATTTATATAAGAATATATCTAAATATGGAAAGTCTATATATATACAATACATATCTTTGGATTTACTATCTTGATCTACAAGATCTAGTTGGACATCTTCAAAGCATGCCTAGGCATATTCAGAGCACTATTGTATAAGTATTTGGAATTCCTTTGGAGAATCTTCAGATCATCTTCAAAGTGCCTTTATATCATCTTCAAAGCATCTTCAGATCATATTCAAAGTTATAGATCTTCAGAACTTGATGTGTTCTTCACTAAATATTCAAAACTATTATAAAAAAGGGTTGCCAAAATTGTTTGATGTCTTCTCAAAATGATCCTGCTATAGGGATGTATTTCTATATAAAAAACTATGCTTATTTCACCCAAGTTAGACACAATAACAAAATAATGAATCAGTAATGTATCACATATAAACAAAGGACAATTGCACTTATTTCCTACTTAGATAAATCCTTAACTATTAAATCTAATGAAATATTTAACCAAAATACAACACTTATGTATAATTTTATTAGATACAATGAGCTATATAGAATCCTCATTAGAGACACAAGCAAATGAAATACACATCACATGAGATACTGATAAAAATCATGGATCACTCTATATATACATAAAAATGGGTCCATATATACATCAAAGTGGATAATATAAATCAATGGGAGTACATGTACATCTCAGTTCATTTAGGTATATCATACAAATCTATACATATCATGTATAAAAAATGGAGAGATCTATTTCAAGATCAACTCTAATTATACCCATCTCTAACAGATCTAGCCTATGTGTAATCTTGTGTAGAGGTCTCTCTTGTCTTGACTTGAGGTGGGCTCGACTATAATGAAGGACCCATTAGTGTTTCTAGAGGAGTTGGTTAAGCCATAGATCTTATTAAAGTGGAAGTATTATAATAAATATATGATCTTGATGATAAACTCTATACACTATATTCATAAAAAGTAAGAACCATAGATGTTGGTGTTATTATTGCCTCATTTAGGCTCTTATAGTAGCTGGCCTCATCCTTAGCCTATAATCTCTTCTTAAAATTCTAGAGTATCCCCCTATGTTTCATAATCTCTAGAGCATCATCTCATTCTATCTATACCCTCTTCAAATCTAGGGAAGACCTGCCGTTCTACATCTTCATGTTATCCCATTGTACCCATGTCGAATCCCAAACTATCAAATATAATACCTGTTAAATTTTCCTCTAAATCATTATGAGCATTTTATACTCATTTTAACACTTTTCTAATACTATTTTAGAAGACATTAATTTATCTACATCTCAGAATGCCTCCTCAAATAAGGGAATATTAAAACATTCTATTTTAATCACTTTCAGGTTAACATTGAAAAATGGAATTACTTCCTATAAATTATACACAAATTGGTCTAATATCACCTATTCATCCTAATTTTCCTATGTGCATCTAGCATATGAATTTAAATTCACCTTGGGGCATCTATAGTTAGGGTATTTCATTATATTAAATCTATTTAATTATCATTTTGGTCATTTTATTTGATCAATTCTTCTTAAATTATTAATTGATTCAAATATTTCTTCTTCTACAAGCATTTCCTTTAATTATTCTTTTAAATATAATTCTATGTAAATGGAATTATAATTTCCATTCAATTATTAATTTTTTTTAATCTTTTCAAGAGGCATCTTCATTTGAGAAAGAATCTTGAGATCCTATGGAATATCCTTTTGTGAGCCCACCAATTAATAATGGAAAAAATATGAAGGATTATTCTCCACCCTTCATCTTAGAAATAAGATGAAGGGTCCTTGTTAAATATTGTGAGATATTTTTGGGAGCATTATCAACCTTTCATCTTGGAAACAAGATGTAGGTCCCACATTGATTATCCATGTGATCTCTTGAGAACGTTTTTATACCATTCATATTGGGAAAAATATTAAGGGCCTATATTTACTCTTAGAAACATATTTAAAATATAATTCTCCTCACTCCATCTTTCATGCAAGATGTAGGGCTCATATTAATAGCCCTTAGGATATTTTGAAGAACCTTCTTCGACCCTTCATCTTGGACAAGATTAACTACCCATGTTATCAATCCATGTCTTGATCCATGTGATTTTTTGAGGATTCATTTGTAACCATCCATTAGAATAAATATTAAATGTCCTCATTTATTTGAAATTACTATTAATATACCCCTTCCATTTTTAATTTTCCATGCTCAATCTTAATAGTGAAGCACTATCAAATTTTTAATCTAGTTGTGCATCAATTTATATAAATTCAACCATTCAAGGTTTTCAAGAGGATATGATATAATGAATAACATTTGTAACTAATTATTGAGAATACATCTAAACCACATCCACTTTTGACAAGGTGAATTGTCATAAATAAAGGGAAGGTAATAATGTTTTATTTATTCTTGTGATTTCAAATTTGTTTAGCTTTGCTTTAGCTCTCAAGAAGTTTTCAATCCATATATTAAAAGGGGATTTTTTTTTTGTTAAATGAGTATATAATCAAAACAAATTTATTTATAGCACCTATCACCTAATTCCTCATGATCTAAGGTAAAACAAAACAAAAGTGAAATCACAAGGACAAACAAAACATTATTATCTTCACTTTTAAAGTTTATTTAGCTTTTTGTAAGTGGGTGTGGCTTAGATTTAGTCTCAATAAGTCTTTATTAATTTTATTTTTTATATCTTATCCTCTTGAAAACCTTATATAGTTGAATTGATAGAAGTTAATGCAAAATATAGATTAAAATTTTAAAAATACTTCGCTATGGAACCTAAGCATGTAAAATTTCAAAGGTAAAGGGTCTATTTATAACAATTATGAAATAATGGGGACCCTTAATATTGATTCCAAGATGGATATTTTTAAATTAATCCTTAGAAAAGAACATGGATCACCACATGGATTGATAAAATGAGCCTTTTAACTTGTCCAATATGAAGGTTGGAGGAAGGATATTCAAAATATTTCAAGGGTGATTAATATTTGCCTTCCATATTATGTGCAAGATGGAGGGTGTATAATTCTACTCAAAATATCTTTGTAAGAGTCAATATGGGTTTATAAAATGAAGGGTATAGAAGCATTCTCCAAATAACACATGGAAAACCAATGTGCTCCATTCATCTTGTTTCTAAGATTAAGGATTGAGAATGCTTCCCAAAATATCTTAAAAGACTCATTAAGGGCTCTTCATATTGTCTACAAGATTAAGGGTGGAGAATAACCCTTCATATTATTTCCTTTATTAATTGGAATGCTCATAAAAAAATTCCATATAATCTAAAGATTATCTCTCAAATGAAGATGCCTCTTAGAAGGAGAAAAATAATAATTAATAATTAAAAGGAAATTATAATTCTATTTTCATAGAATTATACCTATAATATTGATTAAACAAAATGGGAAATATTTGAATTAATTGATCAGAGAAGTAGAGTTAATGACTTGATTAGAGAAAAATAATTGATCATATAAAATGACTAGAATGATAATTGAAAAGTTTTATTACAATGAATTACCTCACTAGGGATTCCCCATTATAAAATCAAAATAATACATTGGATGCACAAAGGAAAATTAGGATGAATAGATGATATTAAACCAATTTGTGTATAATTTTTAGGAAGTCATTATGTTTTATAATTTTGACATGGAAGTGACTAAAATGGAGTGTCTGTAAGTGAATAGAACAAGAGTATGTAGAAAGTAAATGATTGAAGCATAGAATTGAGTTTTCCTAACATTATAAGCATTTTCAGAATTAGTGAATAATTTATTTCATAGTATTTTTCATAGGTTTAATATGATCTAATCCTATTCCAAGGGACAAAAAGGGATCACTAAACCAATGAATGAAGATAATTAATGGTATTTATATGTTTATGTTATTATGTGCTTTCTTATTTCATTCCTTTATGTAAAGTATTGTATGATGAATTATAACATGAAGCTCTCTATATTTCTATCTTTAATGCGTGTGTTTTTGAATTTAGTTCTTTTAATTTCCACATAATTTCTTTTCAAAGCATTTCCATTTTTTGGAACTTAGACTAATTATGTGTTTCATTCAAGGGTAATTTCCATAATACCAAGAGTGTTTCCTTTAAATCATTTTCCCTTTCTAGTAAAGTGTGTTTTCTTTCCAAGAATTCTATTTCAATAAATAGTGTTTATGTTTACAAAAAATAGAGTAGTTTTTATTTCAATCATTAGATTAGATATTTAAGAATAAATGATCCACAAATCCATGAAAATATACAATTGTTAATCACTATCTTTCATACATTATTATTGACTGGTGTTAGACACCAACCCTAGTTTGATATGAATCAACTTAACTCAATTGATTAAATTAAGAGGACATAATGACCCTCATCATTTTTAGTGTTGTTGTCATGGATTTTATAGGTTTTAGTAAGGTATAAAATCTTAAGTTGATATTTGAATAATAATTACATCCCATAACTTAATAAAATTATGAATAGAATAAGAGATTCAAAGGGGATATAGACTCTTAATAACCCTCAATAAATCACAATAACTAGTAGGTCACAAGAAGAAAGTGTACTAGAATATTAGGAAAATAAATTCATACTATAGAAGAGGAACCATTTTTAGCCTCATCTAAACTTTGAGATCATTCTCCATAGGTAGGTGCATCCTTCCAAATGAAATAATTAAGGCTAAATAGTTTTTTAAACCAAATATTTGAATTATAATCATGTATCCTTCCAACCACTTGTAATGATTCAACACCTCCCAATATAACTCTTGATAACATTTGTTAGGAAACTATGGGAGACAATATAGGAAATAATTCATTAAATAGGGTTGAAGGAGGTAAATATCAATAAATAGGGAGAAATTTTACCTATCATATTATTCTATATTAATATGAAAATTTTGCAATGAAGAACATATCCCCATCTATACTACCTACTTTTACTGAATTGTCCACATAAGACCTTAATCAAATTTTATTTGATTTTAAAGTCTTGTATCAATCTTATGATTACAAAAATGATAATCATAAACTTAAATTGTTCCATTATACACTAAATAATTCATCCATGATATTCTTTATGAGTTTAAAACTAAATTATATCCACATATGGGATATATAAAAAATGTATTCTTAGATAAATATCTTGAATTGTCGAGTAACAGATAGAAAAGAGGACTAATTTGTATAAAACAAAAATAAGTGAGAATATGGAAGATTATATTGATCATTTCGTCTTTGCACATAGAATATATGGATATGATTTAGAATAATATTTGATTAAAATTATTTTCTTAAAGTGATTGGATGATGATACTAGATAATCCTTGAACCTAATGGGAAAAGGAGATAAATAAACTAGGTGTAAATGATATTTTTGAAATATGTAGGAATTACTCAAGAACAAGAGCTCACATTCGAAAATAAAATATAGTAAAAGGGATAAATGATGTATGAAAACTCATAGAGTAATTTTCAAATATTTAAATAGACATTTTGGTTCAATTAAAAATCGCACTAGACTATTGAGCCTTTGGATATGTATTGTCCAAAATTTAGGTTAAAACATGCACTCTAAGATTAATATCTTTATAGGATATATATATATATATATATATATATATATATATATATATATGTATATATATATGTATATATATATATATATATATATATATAAGATTTATGATACAAATGACCATGACATAAAGAATTGTGTCTTTTTTCCTTTTATTAAGAATCAATTGAAAAAATTTATCCAAAAAATAGAATATCTAAATTATATATAGAGACAAGGGAATGATTTATCTTAAAATCAAAATCAAAATCAATTTGTTCCTAGAGTTCCTTATAATCCATGGATTATGCTATGGACTGGAGAAACACTTCCACAAACATGGGGAAAACCAACTTGGCCTCCATAGAGTGGACATCACCATAGCCAATGGTATCATAGCACAACTAGTAACCATGGATTCCATAAACAAATCAATAATGGGTGCCTCAAAAATCCAATCATCAAAGGAGTTTCCACTTTAACAAGTGTTGATACCTCATTTACCTATGTAGACTACACAAAATAAACAAATCGATGAGCCTCAATTGCCTACATAGCCATTAGTAAACCCAAATAGACAATCTAACCCTATATATGGAACTGAACAATAAGGAAATATGTGATTCAATGCCATTAACTATAAAAATGTTCAATTACATTTATGTAAGATATTAACTAGTTCTCTAATCACCATTACATAAATTCTAATTGAAAAATAAAGTGCAATCCCTCTTACTGAGCCAATAAAACAGAAATAAGATATGAAATAAAAATGAAAACCTTGGGAAACTAATCCTTCACCAATTACTTTTAATGATATACCTAAGGAAATAATGAATAAAATTAAATATGATTTAGTCCAAGAACTAAGAAAATTGAGTATTGATATATCACTATTACAAGCAATAAGATACATTTTAGAACTCAATAAAATTATAATAGGTTTATGAATTAAAGACCTATGGAGAATAAATAAGTATCCAAAGAAAATAAAGTTGGATGGAAAAATTATTGACATCTTAGTAGTAAAACTACTTGTACCAAAATATAGAGATCCTAGGAGTCAAGAGATCATTGTAACTATAGGAAAGAAGGAAATACCAAATTTGTTAGTGGATCTAGGAGATGATATCATTTTCATGAAATCATACACATTGAAATCCATCTCCCTAATTGGATTGAAACCAACAACTATAGTCTTATATATGGATAATCAATCCATTTCCAAACCATAGGGAATTATAAAGGATATCTCAATAACATTAGAATCTTTGGACCTCATAGATTTCATGATACTTTAGCCAAAGAGTCAAAAATTAGGTTATCCATTGATCTTATGGAGACAATGTTTGACATAATTTTAGCACTCATACATTTCATATTTGGAGATATAAACATCTCCAATTTATCAAAAACAAAGAAAATTTCTTTGTATCCACCTATAAAATATCTCTAGATTCTAAAAATCACTTAGGTAGATGAACTAGATTAAAAAATAGTATTTCTTATTTCTCCATGGTCATATTAAAAAAAAAGTGAATTAATTAAATGATGAGTTAAAAATTTGAATTTAATACGTCAATTTGACTCTAGAGATGACTAATCTAGATTTGTAGATGCCTAATCTTGCTATAGATGCCCAATCTAGCTTTGGAGATGCTTAGTCTAGCTCCAAAGATGACCATTATAGATATATAAGTTGATAGACCATATCTATAAGGCTAAAAAATAATCTTGATGACTCTCAATATGAATACTATGATCACACACCTCTCTAGTAAATCATTTCTAGTTGGGCACATAATTGTCAAGAAACGTTTCTTTCAACTTTATATTATTCCCTAGCAAGTGTGATTTATGTAGTAGAATCCCTTCACATAGACTTAACTACCTTCCAAATGTTACATCCTCATAATTTTACATTCAAATATATCATGAGTGAATATATTTTAATTCAATCTATCTGGGGACAAAACAACTAGTAGTCCAACTAGAAAAAATGTTAGACACAAACAATTGGCTAAATAATGAGTAGGAAACTAAGGTCTTTGACATTCTAAAGATCCATAAAAATAGTTTTCTTTGGATTATAGTAACATGAAATTAATTCAAAAAAATGTTTTTTCTCATTGAATTTACATGGAAAACATCAAATGAGTAAGAAAATCATAAAGAAGGATCAATCCATCACTAAGAGATATGGCTGGAAAAAAAATAGAAAAACTATTATAAGTAAGATTTATCTCTCCCATATAATATAGTTAATGGGTATCACGACTTTTAATAATACCAAATAAACATGGAAAATGGAAGATATGTATAGATTATAGGGAGTTCAATAAATACACCATGAAATACTAATTCTCTTTGCCTTTCATAGATGAAGTCTTAGATAATTTAGTTGGGGAAAAAATTGTTTCCCTCTTGGCCTATGTAATGCACCACTTACTTTTAAAGAATTAATCTTAGATGTATTTCATAATATTAAAAATTAGTGTGTTGAAGTTTACATGGATGAATTTATAGTTCATGGTGATTCTTTTACTGAAGCTTTAAATAATATAGATAAAGTGTTAACCTATTCTGAACAACATTAATTATATCTAGGACATGAGAAATTTATAATGATGGTTTATCAAGGAATAGGCTTAAGTCACCACATCTGAGCTCATGGAATTTATGTTAACCCTAAAAATATTAAAGTTATCTCATAGTTATTTGTACCTAAGAACCAAACTAATATCAAATGTTTCTAAGGACATGTAGGATAATATGGGCATTTTATAGAATATTTTAGTAAGAAAATTACACCTATATTTTCCTTGATTAATAAGGACAATGAATTTTAATGGAATAATAAGTGTTAATAGGATTTTGAATTAATCAAATGAAAATTAAAAATTTATCCAATATTGAGAGGTACTAATTTTGACATATACACATACACATACACATACACATACACATACACATACACATACACATACACATACACACACACATACACATACACATACACATACACATACACATACACATACACATAAACATACACATACACATACACATATATGGCTCTAACAAAGATATAGGTTTAGTCCTTGGGCAAAAATATGAGGAAGGTAAGATGTATTCCATTTATTATATTATAAATAATTTAAATCCTATTGAAAGGATTTACACAAGTACTAAAAAGGAATCTTAGTTGTTATCTATGCCATGAACACATTTTATCATTAAAATATTGGATATTAAATATTTTTCTACACAAATCATTTAGCTATAAGGTATCTAATGAACAAACTAGTTGTAGGAGGTAGGATCATTAAGTGGTTACTACTCTTGTAGGAATTCAATGTCACAATAATTCATAATCTAGGAAAGGCTAATGTAGTTTTTAAATTTTTATCAAGGTTTAATGTTTTAGGTGAATATGGTCAATTAGAGGACATTTTTCCATATGAGAAGATGTTCACAGTTTCAACACACACACCATGGTTTATTGATATGGTGAATTATCTAGCCACAAAAAATTCTCTTGTTATTTTACTCATAAAAAAATAAATGTTTGGTTATAAATAGTACTAACTAATGGTTTTATATTTAAATGTGGACTTGATATGTGATTTTCATGTGTGTAAGAGAAGATGAAATTTATTGCATCCCAAGAGATTTACATGATGAACTATGAGGAGGCCACTATTTAGCCAAAAGGATGATTCACAACATCCTTAGGGATATATAATATTGGATTTCACTTCATATAAATGTGAAAATATATCTTTGGTAATATTATCCTTGACAAAGGATGGGGGAAACCACATTATCTAATGAGAATCACCTCCAACCTCAAGTGGTTTTAGGACCCTTTGAGATATGGGGGTTGGATTTCCCATTGGTCTACCATTTGAAGGAAAGGACTACATACTAGTATGTACGAATTATGTCACCAAGTGGGGAAAAGTTTAATATCTACCATCTTATTATGAAGAAATAGTTATCTATTTTTTGTACTACAACATCATGAAGTATTTTAGAGCATCAAGATAAATAGTAACAAATCAAGGCCACTAATTTTCATCCAACATAATCAAATATTTCATATAACACTACTAAATCACGTATAGGAAGTCATAACCATACCATACTTAATATAATGGTCAAGTTTAGGTTACCAATAGTGAACTAGAGAAAATTTGGACCAAGATGGTTAACATTAACAAAAAAGATAGGGAAATCAAGCTTTCTGAAGTAGTATGTGATTAAAATCTAGCATGGAATACCACTATAGGATTTTATCCATTAGAAATTGTGTATGGGAAGAATTCATTGCTTCCAATTTAATTTGAGTTTTAGACATTAAGAAAAACAATGGATATAAGCATATATCTAAATGAATATAGATTTCTTCAACTAAATAAACTTGATGAAATGATACTAGAGGCATTGAATCAAACATAACTACTTCAACATTAGAGGAAGTTATGGAATGATAGTCACATTAAGGAAATAATATTCAAAGAGGGAGATTGGTCCTTGTTATTTGTTTCAAAGTACTAGCATTTCAAAGGTAAAATCTATATTACATGGCCTATTCCTTTCTAAGTAATTTTTTTA